>CM033622.1:4223109-4316684 GCA_019453435.1 Rhinogobius similis
ACTACCACCTCAACTATTTAGCCCCTGGAATGTGTTTCTGTGCAGTTAATGTCAAAAGGTTGTAAGAATAGAGACGTGTTACAAATGTGCTTCTCAGGCGCTGAAACCTCGTTTGCGAGCATAAAAAGGGTAAACATGGGTTTTTTCTCTAAGAATGCTATGGGATAGACAGGAGATTTCAAATGTATGTTGTGTAGCTTCCCAAGCTCTACTTTGTCAGGCAAAATGGTTCAGATATCTCTTATGGTTTTCTCACAAATTGAGTTTCCACGTTCTTGCTTCACTAAGGCCAACTCACTGTGTGAGCGTCAAAGCACATCTCTGCACCACTGGAACACTACTTGAGTTATCATTGAGATTTAGGCTTGTAACTACTAATTCTCAACTATTTAGCCCCTGGAATGTGTTTCTGTGCAGTTAATGTCAAAAGGTTGTAAGAATAGAGACGTGTTACAAATGTGCTTCTCAGGCGCTGAAAACTCGTTTGCGAGCATAAAAAGGGTAAACATGGGTGTTTCTCTGGAATGCTATGGGATAGACAGGAGATTTCAAATGTATGTTGTGTAGCTTCCCAACCTCTACTTTGTCAGGCAAAATGGTTCAGATATCTCTTATGGTTTTCTCACAAATTGAGTTTCCACGTTCTTGCTTCACTAAGGCCAACTCACTGTGTGAGCGCCAAAGCACATCTCTGCACCACTGGAACACTACTTGAGTTATCATTGAGATTTAGGCTTGTAACTACTAATTCTCAACTATTTAGCCCTGGAATGTGTTTCTGTGCAGTTAATGTCAAAAGGTTGTAAGAATAGAGACGTGTTACAAATGTGCTTCTCAGGCGCTGAAAACTCGTATGCGAGCATAAAAAGGGTAAACATGGGTGTTTCTCTGGAATGCTATGGGATAGACAGGAGATTTCAAATGTATGTTGTGTAGCTTCCCAAGCTCTACTTTGTCAGGCAAAATGGTTCAGATATCTCTTATGGTTTTCTCACAAATTGAGTTTCCACGTTCTTGCTTCACTAAGGCCAACTCACTGTGTGAGCGTCAAAGCACATCTCTGCACCACTGGAACACTACTTGAGTTATCATTGAGATTTAGGCTTGTAACTACTAATTCTCAACTATTTAGCCCTGGAATGTGTTTCTGTGCAGTTAATGTCAAAAGGTTGTAAGAATAGAGACGTGTTACAAATGTGCTTCTCAGGCGCTGAAAACTCGTTTGCGAGCATAAAAAGGGTAAACATGGGTGTTTCTCTGGAATGCTATGGGATAGACAGGAGATTTCAAATGTATGTTGTGTAGCTTCCCAAGCTCTACTTTGTCAGGCAAAATGGTTCAGATATCTCTTATGGTTTTCTCACAAATTGAGTTTCCACGTTCTTGCTTCACTAAGGCCAACTCACTGTGTGAGCGTCAAAGCACATCTCTGCACCACTGGAACACTACTTGAGTTATCATTGAGATTTAGGCTTGTAACTACTAATTCTCAACTATTTAGCCCCTGGAATGTGTTTCTGTGCAGTTAATGTCAAAAGGTTGTAAGAATAGAGACGTGTTACAAATGTGCTTCTCAGGCGCTGAAAACTCGATTACGAGCATAAAAAGGGTAAACATGGGTGTTTCTCTGGAATGCTATGGGATAGACAGGAGATTTCAAATGTATGTTGTGTAGCTTCCCAAGCTCTACTTTGTCAGGCAAAATGGTTCAGATATCTCTTATGGTTTTCTCACAAATTGAGTTTCCACGTTCTTGCTTCACTAAGGCCAACTCACTGTGTGAGCGTCAAAGCACATCTCTGCACCACTGGAACACTACTTGAGTTATCATTGAGATTTAGGCTTGTAACTACTAATTCTCAACTATTTAGCCCCTGGAATGTGTTTCTGTGCAGTTAATGTCAAAAGGTTGTAAGAATAGAGACGTGTTACAAATGTGCTTCTCAGGCGCTGAAAACTCGATTGCGAGCATAAAAAGGGTAAACATGGGTGTTTCTCTGAATGCTATGGGATAGACAGGAGATTTCAAATGTATGTTGTGTAGCTTCCCAACCTCTACTTTGTCAGGCAAAATGGTTCAGATATCTCTTATGGTTTTCTCACAAATTGAGTTTCCACGTTCTTGCTTCACTAAGGCCAACTCACTGTGTGAGCGTCAAAGCACATCTCTGCACCACTACTTGAGTTATCATTGAGATTTAGGCTTGTAACTACTAATTCTCAACTATTTAGCCCCTGGAATGTGTTTCTGTGCAGTTAATGTCAAAAGGTTGTAAGAATAGAGACGTGTTACAAATGTGCTTCTCAGGCGCTAAAAACTCGCTTATGAGCATAAAAAGGGTAAACATGGGTGTTTCTCTGGAATGCTATGGGATAGACAGGAGATTTCAAATGTATGTTGTGTAGCTTCCCAACCTCTACTTTGTCAGGCAAAATGGTTCAGATATCTCTTATGGTTTTCTACACAAATTGAGTTTCCACGTTCTTGCTTCACTAAGGCCAACTCACTGTGTGAGCGTCAAAGCACATCTATGCACCACTGGAACACTACTTGAGTTATCATTGAGATTTAGGCTTGTAACTACTAATTCTCAACTATTTAGCCCTGGAATGTGTTTCTGTGCAGTTAATGTCAAAAGGTTGTAAGAATAGAGACGTGTTACAAATGTGCTTCTCAGGCGCTAAAAACTCGTTTAAGAGCATAAAAAGGGTAAACATGGGTGTTTCTCTGGAATGCTATGGGATAGACAGGAGATTTCAAATGTATGTTGTGTAGCTTCCCAAGCTCTACTTTGTCAGGCAAAATGGTTCAGATATCTCTTATGGTTTTCTCACAAATTGAGTTTCCACGTTCTTGCTTCACTAAGGCCAACTCACTGTGTGAGCGTCAAAGCACATCTCTGCACCACTGGAACACTACTTGAGTTATCATTGAGATTTAGGCTTGTAACTACTAATTCTCAACTATTTAGCCCCTGGAATGTGTTTCTGTGCAGTTAATGTCAAAAGGTTGTAAGAATAGAGACGTGTTACAAATGTGCTTCTCAGGCGCTAAAAACTCGCTTATGAGCATAAAAAGGGTAAACATGGGTGTTTCTCTGGAATGCTATGGGATAGACAGGAGATTTCAAATGTATGTTGTGTAGCTTCCCAAGCTCTACTTTGTCAGGCAAAATGGTTCAGATATCTCTTATGGTTTTCTCACAAATTGAGTTTCCACGTTCTTGCTTCACTAAGGCCAACTCACTGTGTGAGCGTCAAAGCACATCTCTGCACCACTGGAACACTACTTGAGTTATCATTGAGATTTAGGCTTGTAACTACTAATTCTCAACTATTTAGCCCCTGGAATGTGTTTCTGTGCAGTTAATGTCAAAAGGTTGTAAGAATAGAGACGTGTTACAAATGTGCTTCTCAGGCGCTAAAAACTCGTTTAAGAGCATAAAAAGGGTAAACATGGGTGTTTCTCTGGAATGCTATGGGATAGACAGGAGATTTCAAATGTATGTTGTGTAGCTTCCCAAGCTCTACTTTGTCAGGCAAAATGGTTCAGATATCTCTTATGGTTTTCTCACAAATTGAGTTTCCACGTTCTTGCTTCACTAAGGCCAACTCACTGTGTGAGCGCCAAAGCACATCTCTGCACCACTGGAACACTACTTGAGTTATCATTGAGATTTAGGCTTGTAACTACTAATTCTCAACTATTTAGCCCCTGGAATGTGTTTCTGTGCAGTTAATGTCAAAAGGTTGTAAGAATAGAGACGTGTTACAAATGTGCTTCTCAGGCGCTAAAACTCGTTTATGAGCATAAAAAGGGTAAACATGGGTGTTTCTCTGGAATGCTATGGGATAGACAGGAGATTTCAAATGTATGTTGTGTAGCTTCCCAAGCTCTACTTTGTCAGGCAAAATGGTTCAGATATCTCTTATGGTTTTCTCACAAATTGAGTTTCCACGTTCTTGCTTCACTAAGGCCAACTCACTGTGTGAGCGCCAAAGCACATCTCTGCACCACTGGAACACTACTTGAGTTATCATTGAGATTTAGGCTTGTAACTACTAATTCTCAACTATTTAGCCCCTGGAATGTGTTTCTGTGCAGTTAATGTCAAAAGGTTGTAAGAATAGAGACGTGTTACAAATGTGCTTCTCAGGCGCTGAAAACTCGATTGCGAGCATAAAAAGGGTAAACATGGGTGTTTCTCTGGAATGCTATGGGATAGACAGGAGATTTCAAATGTATGTTGTGTAGCTTCCCAAGCTCTACTTTGTCAGGCAAAATGGTTCAGATATCTCTTATGGTTTTCTCACAAATTGAGTTTCCACGTTCTTGCTTCACTAAGGCCAACTCACTGTGTGAGCGTCAAAGCACATCTCTGCACCACTGGAACACTACTTGAGTTATCATTGAGATTTAGGCTTGTAACTACTAATTCTCAACTATTTAGCCCCTGGAATGTGTTTCTGTGCAGTTAATGTCAAAAGGTTGTAAGAATAGAGACGTGTTACAAATGTGCTTCTCAGGCGCTGAAAACTCGCTTGCGAGCATAAAAAGGGTAAACATGGGTGTTTCTCTGGAATGCTATGGGATAGACAGGAGATTTCAAATGTATGTTGTGTAGCTTCCCAACCTCTACTTTGTCAGGCAAAATGGTTCAGATATCTCTTATGGTTTTCTCACAAATTGAGTTTCCACGTTCTTGCTTCACTAAGGCCAACTCACTGTGTGAGCGTCAAAGCACATCTCTGCACCACTGGAACACTACTTGAGTTATCATTGAGATTTAGGCTTGTAACTACTAATTCTCAACTATTTAGCCCCTGGAATGTGTTTCTGTGCAGTTAATGTCAAAAGGTTGTAAGAATAGAGACGTGTTACAAATGTGCTTCTCAGGCGCTGAAAACTCGTTTACGAGCATAAAAGGGTAAACATGGGTGTTTCTCTGGAATGCTATGGGATAGACAGGAGATTTCAAATGTATGTTGTGTAGCTTCCCAAGCTCTACTTTGTCAGGCAAAATGGTTCAGATATCTCTTATGGTTTTCTCACAAATTGAGTTTCCACGTTCTTGCTTCACTAAGGCCAACTCACTGTGTGAGCGTCAAAGCACATCTCTGCACCACTGGAACACTACTTGAGTTATCATTGAGATTTAGGCTTGTAACTACTAATTCTCAACTATTTAGCCCCTGGAATGTGTTTCTGTGCAGTTAATGTCAAAAGGTTGTAAGAATAGAGACGTGTTACAAATGTGCTTCTCAGGCGCTGAAAACTCGATTGAGAGCATAAAAAGGGTAAACATGGGTGTTTCTCTGGAATGCTATGGGATAGACAGGAGATTTCAAATGTATGTTGTGTAGCTTCCCAAGCTCTACTTTGTCAGGCAAAATGGTTCAGATATCTCTTATGGTTTTCTCACAAATTGAGTTTCCACGTTCTTGCTTCACTAAGGCCAACTCACTGTGTGAGCGTCAAAGCACATCTCTGCACCACTGGAACACTACTTGAGTTATCATTGAGATTTAGGCTTGTAACTACTAATTCTCAACTATTTAGCCCCTGGAATGTGTTTCTGTGCAGTTAATGTCAAAAGGTTGTAAGAATAGAGACGTGTTACAAATGTGCTTCTCAGGCGCTGAAAACTCGTTTACGAGCATAAAAAGGGTAAACATGGGTGTTTCTCTGGAATGCTATGGGATAGACAGGAGATTTCAAATGTATGTTGTGTAGCTTCCCAACCTCTACTTTGTCAGGCAAAATGGTTCAGATATCTCTTATGGTTTTCTCCACAAATTGAGTTTCCACGTTCTTGCTTCACTAAGGCCAACTCACTGTGTGAGCGTCAAAGCACATCTCTGCACAACACTACTTGAGTTATCATTGAGATTTAGGCTTGTAACTACTAATTCTCAACTATTTAGCCCCTGGAATGTGTTTCTGTGCAGTTAATGTCAAAAGGTTGTAAGAATAGAGACGTGTTACAAATGTGCTTCTCAGGCGCTGAAAACTCGTTTACGAGCATAAAAAGGGTAAACATGGGTGTTTCTCTGGAATGCTATGGGATAGACAGGAGATTTCAAATGTATGTTGTGTAGCTTCCCAACCTCTACTTTGTCAGGCAAAATGGTTCAGATATCTCTTATGGTTTTCTCACAAATTGAGTTTCCACGTTCTTGCTTCACTAAGGCCAACTCACTGTGTGAGCGCCAAAGCACATCTCTGCACCACTGGAACACTACTTGAGTTATCATTGAGATTTAGGCTTGTAACTACTAATTCTCAACTATTTAGCCCCTGGAATGTGTTTCTGTGCAGTTAATGTCAAAAGGTTGTAAGAATAGAGACGTGTTACAAATGTGCTTCTCAGGCGCTAAAAACTCGTTTAAGAGCATAAAAAGGGTAAACATGGGTGTTTCTCTGGAATGCTATGGGATAGACAGGAGATTTCAAATGTATGTTGTGTAGCTTCCCAACCTCTACTTTGTCAGGCAAAATGGTTCAGATATCTCTTATGGTTTTCTCACAAATTGAGTTTCCACGTTCTTGCTTCACTAAGGCCAACTCACTGTGTGAGCGTCAAAGCACATCTCTGCACCACTGGAACACTACTTGAGTTATCATTGAGATTTAGGCTTGTAACTACTAATTCTCAACTATTTAGCCCCTGGAATGTGTTTCTGTGCAGTTAATGTCAAAAGGTTGTAAGAATAGAGACGTGTTACAAATGTGCTTCTCAGGCGCTGAAAACTCGCTTGCGAGCATAAAAAGGGTAAACATGGGTGTTTCTCTGGAATGCTATGGGATAGACAGGAGATTTCAAATGTATGTTGTGTAGCTTCCCAACCTCTACTTTGTCAGGCAAAATGGTTCAGATATCTCTTATGGTTTTCTCACAAATTGAGTTTCCACGTTCTTGCTTCACTAAGGCCAACTCACTGTGTGAGCGTCAAAGCACATCTCTGCACCACTGGAACACTACTTGAGTTATCATTGAGATTTAGGCTTGTAACTACTAATTCTCAACTATTTAGCCCCTGGAATGTGTTTCTGTGCAGTTAATGTCAAAAGGTTGTAAGAATAGAGACGTGTTACAAATGTGCTTCTCAGGCGCTGAAAACTCGTTTACGAGCATAAAAAGGGTAAACATGGGTGTTTCTCTGGAATGCTATGGGATAGACAGGAGATTTCAAATGTATGTTGTGTAGCTTCCCAAGCTCTACTTTGTCAGGCAAAATGGTTCAGATATCTCTTATGGTTTTCTCACAAATTGAGTTTCCACGTTCTTGCTTCACTAAGGCCAACTCACTGTGTGAGCGTCAAAGCACATCTCTGCACCACTGGAACACTACTTGAGTTATCATTGAGATTTAGGCTTGTAACTACTAATTCTCAACTATTTAGCCCCTGGAATGTGTTTCTGTGCAGTTAATGTCAAAAGGTTGTAAGAATAGAGACGTGTTACAAATGTGCTTCTCAGGCGCTGAAAACTCGTTTACGAGCATAAAAAGGGTAAACATGGGTGTTTCTCTGGAATGCTATGGGATAGACAGGAGATTTCAAATGTATGTTGTGTAGCTTCCCAAGCTCTACTTTGTCAGGCAAAATGGTTCAGATATCTCTTATGGTTTTCTCACAAATTGAGTTTCCACGTTCTTGCTTCACTAAGGCCAACTCACTGTGTGAGCGCCAAAGCACATCTCTGCACCACTGGAACACTACTTGAGTTATCATTGAGATTTAGGCTTGTAACTACTAATTCTCAACTATTTAGCCCCTGGAATGTGTTTCTGTGCAGTTAATGTCAAAAGGTTGTAAGAATAGAGACGTGTTACAAATGTGCTTCTCAGGCGCTGAAAACTCGTTTACGAGCATAAAAAGGGTAAACATGGGTGTTTCTCTGGAATGCTATGGGATAGACAGGAGATTTCAAATGTATGTTGTGTAGCTTCCCAACCTCTACTTTGTCAGGCAAAATGGTTCAGATATCTCTTATGGTTTTCTCACAAATTGAGTTTCCACGTTCTTGCTTCACTAAGGCCAACTCACTGTGTGAGCGTCAAAGCACATCTCTGCACCACTGGAACACTACTTGAGTTATCATTGAGATTTAGGCTTGTAACTACTAATTCTCAACTATTTAGCCCCTGGAATGTGTTTCTGTGCAGTTAATGTCAAAAGGTTGTAAGAATAGAGACGTGTTACAAATGTGCTTCTCAGGCGCTGAAAACTCGTTTACGAGCATAAAAAGGGTAAACATGGGTGTTTCTCTGGAATGCTATGGGATAGACAGGAGATTTCAAATGTATGTTGTGTAGCTTCCCAAGCTCTACTTTGTCAGGCAAAATGGTTCAGATATCTCTTATGGTTTTCTCACAAATTGAGTTTCCACGTTCTTGCTTCACTAAGGCCAACTCACTGTGTGAGCGTCAAAGCACATCTCTGCACCACTGGAACACTACTTGAGTTATCATTGAGATTTAGGCTTGTAACTACTAATTCTCAACTATTTAGCCCCTGGAATGTGTTTCTGTGCAGTTAATGTCAAAAGGTTGTAAGAATAGAGACGTGTTACAAATGTGCTTCTCAGGCGCTAAAAACTCGTTTGCGAGCATAAAAAGGGTAAACATGGGTGTTTCTCTGGAATGCTATGGGATAGACAGGAGATTTCAAATGTATGTTGTGTAGCTTCCCAAGCTCTACTTTGTCAGGCAAAATGGTTCAGATATCTCTTATGGTTTTCTCACAAATTGAGTTTCCACGTTCTTGCTTCACTAAGGCCAACTCACTGTGTGAGCGTCAAAGCACATCTCTGCACCACTGGAACACTACTTGAGTTATCATTGAGATTTAGGCTTGTAACTACTAATTCTCAACTATTTAGCCCCTGGAATGTGTTTCTGTGCAGTTAATGTCAAAAGGTTGTAAGAATAGAGACGTGTTACAAATGTGCTTCTCAGGCGCTGAAAACTCGTTTGCGAGCATAAAAAGGGTAAACATGGGTGTTTCTCTCTGGAATGCTATGGGATAGACAGGAGATTTCAAATGTATGTTGTGTAGCTTCCCAAGCTCTACTTTGTCAGGCAAAATGGTTCAGATATCTCTTATGGTTTTCACAAATTGAGTTTCCACGTTCTTGCTTCACTAATGTTACACATTTGTAACACGTCTCTATTCTTACAACCTTTTGACATTAACTGCACAGAAACACATTCCAGGGGCTAAATAGTTGAGAATTAGTAGTTACAAGCCTAAATCTCAATGATAACTCAAGTAGTGTTCCAGTGGTGCAGAGATGTGCTTTGACGCTCACACAGTGAGTTGGCCTTAGTGAAGCAAGAACGTGGAAACTCAATTTGTGAGAAAACCATAAGAGATATCTGAACCATTTTGCCTGACAAAGTAGAGCTTGGGAAGCTACACAACATACATTTGAAATCTCCTGTCTATCCCATAGCATTCCAGAGAAACACCCATGTTTACCCTTTTTATGCTCGCAAACGAGTTTTTAGCGCCTGAGAAGCACATTTGTAACACGTCTCTATTCTTACAACCTTTGACATTAACTGCACAGAAACACATTCCAGGGGCTAAATAGTTGAGAATTAGTAGTTACAAGCCTAAATCTCAATGATAACTCAAGTAGTGTTCCAGTGGTGCAGAGATGTGCTTTGACGCTCACACAGTGAGTTGGCCTTAGTGAAGCAAGAACGTGGAAACTCAATTTGTGAGAAAACCATAAGAGATATCTGAACCATTTTGCCTGACAAAGTAGAGCTTGGGAAGCTACACAACATACATTTGAAATCTCCTGTCTATCCCATAGCATTCCAGAGAAACACCCATGTTTACCCTTTTTATGCTCGCAAACGAAGTTTTTAGCGCCTGAGAAGCACATTTGTAACACGTCTCTATTCTTACAACCTTTGACATTAACTGCACAGAAACACATTCCAGGGGCTAAATAGTTGAGAATTAGTAGTTACAAGCCTAAATCTCAATGATAACTCAAGTAGTGTTCCAGTGGTGCAGAGATGTGCTTTGACGCTCACACAGTGAGTTGGCCTTAGTGAAGCAAGAACGTGGAAACTCAATTTGTGAGAAAACCATAAGAGATATCTGAACCATTTTGCCTGACAAAGTAGAGCTTGGGAAGCTACACAACATACATTTGAAATCTCCTGTCTATCCCATAGCATTCCAGAGAAACACCCATGTTTACCCTTTTTATGCTCGCAAACGAGTTTTTAGCGCCTGAGAAGCACATTTGTAACACGTCTCTATTCTTACAACTTTTGACATTAACTGCACAGAAACACATTCCAGGGGCTAAATAGTTGAGAATTAGTAGTTACAAGCCTAAATCTCAATGATAACTCAAGTAGTGTTCCAGTGGTGCAGAGATGTGCTTTGACGCTCACACAGTGAGTTGGCCTTAGTGAAGCAAGAACGTGGAAACTCAATTTGTGAGAAAACCATAAGAGATATCTGAACCATTTTGCCTGACAAAGTAGAGCTTGGGAAGCTACACAACATACATTTGAAATCTCCTGTCTATCCCATAGCATTCCAGAGAAACACCCATGTTTACCCTTTTTATGCTCGCAAACGAGTTTTTTAGCGCCTGAGAAGCACATTTGTAACACGTCTCTATTCTTACAACCTTTTGACATTAACTGCACAGAAACACATTCCAGGGGCTAAATAGTTGAGAATTAGTAGTTACAAGCCTAAATCTCAATGATAACTCAAGTAGTGTTCCAGTGGTGCAGAGATGTGCTTTGACGCTCACACAGTGAGTTGGCCTTAGTGAAGCAAGAACGTGGAAACTCAATTTGTGAGAAAACCATAAGAGATATCTGAACCATTTTGCCTGACAAAGTAGAGCTTGGGAAGCTACACAACATACATTTGAAATCTCCTGTCTATCCCATAGCATTCCAGAGAAACACCCATGTTTACCCTTTTTATGCTCGCAAACGAGTTTTTAGCGCCTGAGAAGCACATTTGTAACACGTCTCTATTCTTACAACCTTGACATTAACTGCACAGAAACACATTCCAGGGGCTAAATAGTTGAGAATTAGTAGTTACAAGCCTAAATCTCAATGATAACTCAAGTAGTGTTCCAGTGGTGCAGAGATGTGCTTTGACGCTCACACAGTGAGTTGGCCTTAGTGAAGCAAGAACGTGGAAACTCAATTTGTGAGAAAACCATAAGAGATATCTGAACCATTTTGCCTGACAAAGTAGAGCTTGGGAAGCTACACAACATACATTTGAAATCTCCTGTCTATCCCATAGCATTCCAGAGAAACACCCATGTTTATCCTTTTTATGCTCGCAAACGAGTTTTTAGCGCCTGAGAAGCACATTTGTAACACGTCTCTATTCTTACAACCTTTGACATTAACTGCACAGAAACACATTCCAGGGGCTAAATAGTTGAGAATTAGTAGTTACAAGCCTAAATCTCAATGATAACTCAAGTAGTGTTCCAGTGGTGCAGAGATGTGCTTTGACGCTCACACAGTGAGTTGGCCTTAGTGAAGCAAGAACGTGGAAACTCAATTTGTGAGAAAACCATAAGAGATATCTGAACCATTTTGCCTGACAAAGTAGAGCTTGGGAAGCTACACAACATACATTTGAAATCTCCTGTCTATCCCATAGCATTCCAGAGAAACACCCATGTTTACCCTTTTTATGCTCGCAAACGAGTTTTTAGCGCCTGAGAAGCACATTTGTAACACGTCTCTATTCTTACAACCTTTGACATTAACTGCACAGAAACACATTCCAGGGGCTAAATAGTTGAGAATTAGTAGTTACAAGCCTAAATCTCAATGATAACTCAAGTAGTGTTCCAGTGGTGCAGAGATGTGCTTTGACGCTCACACAGTGAGTTGGCCTTAGTGAAGCAAGAACGTGGAAACTCAATTTGTGAGAAAACCATAAGAGATATCTGAACCATTTTGCCTGACAAAGTAGAGCTTGGGAAGCTACACAACATACATTTGAAATCTCCTGTCTATCCCATAGCATTCCAGAGAAACACCCATGTTTACCCTTTTTATGCTCGCAAACGAGTTTTTAGCGCCTGAGAAGCACATTTGTAACACGTCTCTATTCTTACAACCTTTTGACATTAACTGCACAGAAACACATTCCAGGGGCTAAATAGTTGAGAATTAGTAGTTACAAGCCTAAATCTCAATGATAACTCAAGTAGTGTTCCAGTGGTGCAGAGATGTGCTTTGACGCTCACACAGTGAGTTGGCCTTAGTGAAGCAAGAACGTGGAAACTCAATTTGTGAGAAAACCATAAGAGATATCTGAACCATTTTGCCTGACAAAGTAGAGCTTGGGAAGCTACACAACATACATTTGAAATCTCCTGTCTATCCCATAGCATTCCAGAGAAACACCCATGTTTACCCTTTTTATGCTCGCAAACGAGTTTTTAGCGCCTGAGAAGCACATTTGTAACACGTCTCTATTCTTACAACCTTTGACATTAACTGCACAGAAACACATTCCAGGGGCTAAATAGTTGAGAATTAGTAGTTACAAGCCTAAATCTCAATGATAACTCAAGTAGTGTTCCAGTGGTGCAGAGATGTGCTTTGACGCTCACACAGTGAGTTGGCCTTAGTGAAGCAAGAACGTGGAAACTCAATTTGTGAGAAAACCATAAGAGATATCTGAACCATTTTGCCTGACAAAGTAGAGCTTGGGAAGCTACACAACATACATTTGAAATCTCCTGTCTATCCCATAGCATTCCAGAGAAACACCCATGTTTACCCTTTTTATGCTCGCAAACGAGTTTTCAGCGCCTGAGAAGCACATTTGTAACACGTCTCTATTCTTACAACATTTGACATTAACTGCACAGAAACACATTCCAGGGCTAAATAGTTGAGAATTAGTAGTTACAAGCCTAAATCTCAATGATAACTCAAGTAGTGTTCCAGTGGTGCAGAGATGTGCTTTGACGCTCACACAGTGAGTTGGCCTTAGTGAAGCAAGAACGTGGAAACTCAATTTGTGAGAAAACCATAAGAGATATCTGAACCATTTTGCCTGACAAAGTAGAGGTTGGGAAGCTACACAACATACATTTGAAATCTCCTGTCTATCCCATAGCATTCCAGAGAAACACCCATGTTTACCTTTTTATGCTCGCAAACGAGTTTTCAGCGCCTGAGAAGCACATTTGTAACACGTCTCTATTCTTACAACCTTTTGACATTAACTGCACAGAAACACATTCCAGGGGCTAAATAGTTGAGAATTAGTAGTTACAAGCCTAAATCTCAATGATAACTCAAGTAGTGTTCCAGTGGTGCAGAGATGTGCTTTGACGCTCACACAGTGAGTTGGCCTTAGTGAAGCAAGAACGTGGAAACTCAATTTGTGAGAAAACCATAAGAGATATCTGAACCATTTTGCCTGACAAAGTAGAGCTTGGGAAGCTACACAACATACATTTGAAATCTCCTGTCTATCCCATAGCATTCCAGAGAAACACCCATGTTTACCCTTTTTATGCTCGCAAACGAGTTTTTAGCGCCTGAGAAGCACATTTGTAACACGTCTCTATTCTTACAACCTTTGACATTAACTGCACAGAAACACATTCCAGGGGCTAAATAGTTGAGAATTAGTAGTTACAAGCCTAAATCTCAATGATAACTCAAGTAGTGTTCCAGTGGTGCAGAGATGTGCTTTGACGCTCACACAGTGAGTTGGCCTTAGGGTTAGGGTTAGGGTTAGGGTTAGCTGCACAGAAACACATTCCAGGGGCTAAATAGTTGAGAATTAGTAGTTACAAGCCTAAATCTCAATGATAACTCAAGTAGTGTTCCAGTGGTGCAGAGATGTGCTTTGACGCTCACACAGTGAGTTGGCCTTAGTGAAGCAAGAACGTGGAAACTCAATTTGTGAGAAAACCATAAGAGATATCTGAACCATTTTGCCTGACAAAGTAGAGCTTGGGAAGCTACACAACATACATTTGAAATCTCCTGTCTATCCCATAGCATTCCAGAGAAACACCCATGTTTACCCTTTTTATGCTCGCAAACGAGTTTTCAGCGCCTGAGAAGCACATTTGTAACACGTCTCTATTCTTACAACCTTTTGACATTAACTGCACAGAAACACATTCCAGGGGCTAAATAGTTGAGAATTAGTAGTTACAAGTCTAAATCTCAATGATAACTCAAGTAGTGTTCCAGTGGTGCAGAGATGTGCTTTGACTCTCACACAGTGAGTTGGCCTTAGGGTTAGGGTTAGGGTTAGGGTTAGGGTTAGGGTTAGGGTTAGCTGCACAGAAACACATTCCAGGGGCTAAATAGTTGAGAATTAGTAGTTACAAGCCTAAATCTCAATGATAACTCAAGTAGTGTTCCAGTGGTGCAGAGATGTGCTTTGACGCTCACACAGTGAGTTGGCCTTAGTGAAGCAAGAACGTGGAAACTCAATTTGTGAGAAAACCATAAGAGATATCTGAACCATTTTGCCTGACAAAGTAGAGCTTGGGAAGCTACACAACATACATTTGAAATCTCCTGTCTATCCCATAGCATTCCAGAGAAACACCCATGTTTACCCTTTTTATGCTCGCAAACGAGTTTTTAGCGCCTGAGAAGCACATTTGTAACACGTCTCTATTCTTACAACCTTTTACATTAACTGCACAGAAACACATTCCAGGGGCTAAATAGTTGAGAATTAGTAGTTACAAGCCTAAATCTCAATGATAACTCAAGTAGTGTTCCAGTGGTGCAGAGATGTGCTTTGACGCTCACACAGTGAGTTGGCCTTAGTGAAGCAAGAACGTGGAAACTCAATTTGTGAGAAAACCATAAGAGATATCTGAACCATTTTGCCTGACAAAGTAGAGCTTGGGAAGCTACACAACATACATTTGAAATCTCCTGTCTATCCCATAGCATTCCAGAGAAACACCCATGTTTACCCTTTTTATGCTCGCAAACGAGTTTTTAGCGCCTGAGAAGCACATTTGTAACACGTCTCTATTCTTACAACCTTGACATTAACTGCACAGAAACACATTCCAGGGGCTAAATAGTTGAGAATTAGTAGTTACAAGCCTAAATCTCAATGATAACTCAAGTAGTGTTCCAGTGGTGCAGAGATGTGCTTTGACGCTCACACAGTGAGTTGGCCTTAGTGAAGCAAGAACGTGGAAACTCAATTTGTGAGAAAACCATAAGAGATATCTGAACCATTTTGCCTGACAAAGTAGAGCTTGGGAAGCTACACAACATACATTTGAAATCTCCTGTCTATCCCATAGCATTCCAGAGAAACACCCATGTTTACCCTTTTTATGCTCGCAAACGAGTTTTTAGCGCCTGAGAAGCACATTTGTAACACGTCTCTATTCTTACAACCTTTGACATTAACTGCACAGAAACACATTCCAGGGGCTAAATAGTTGAGAATTAGTAGTTACAAGCCTAAATCTCAATGATAACTCAAGTAGTGTTCCAGTGGTGCAGAGATGTGCTTTGACACAGTGAGTTGGCCTTAGTGAAGCAAGAACGTGGAAACTCAATTTGTGAGAAAACCATAAGAGATATCTGAACCATTTTGCCTGACAAAGTAGAGCTTGGGAAGCTACACAACATACATTTGAAATCTCCTGTCTATCCCATAGCATTCCAGAGAAACACCCATGTTTACCCTTTTTATGCTCGCAAACGAGTTTTTAGCGCCTGAGAAGCACATTTGTAACACGTCTCTATTCTTACAACCTTTTGACATTAACTGCACAGAAACACATTCCAGGGGGCTAAATAGTTGAGAATTAGTAGTTACAAGCCTAAATCTCAATGATAACTCAAGTAGTGTTCCAGTGGTGCAGAGATGTGCTTTGACGCTCACACAGTGAGTTGGCCTTAGTGAAGCAAGAACGTGGAAACTCAATTTGTGAGAAAACCATAAGAGATATCTGAACCATTTTGCCTGACAAAGTAGAGCTTGGGAAGCTACACAACATACATTTGAAATCTCCTGTCTATCCCATAGCATTCCAGAGAAACACCCATGTTTACCCTTTTTATGCTCGCAAACGAGTTTTTAGCGCCTGAGAAGCACATTTGTAACACGTCTCTATTCTTACAACCTTTTGACATTAACTGCACAGAAACACATTCCAGGGGCTAAATAGTTGAGAATTAGTAGTTACAAGCCTAAATCTCAATGATAACTCAAGTAGTGTTCCAGTGGTGCAGAGATGTGCTTTGACTCTCACACAGTGAGTTGGCCTTAGGGTTAGGGTTAGGGTTAGGGTTAGGGTTAGGGTTAGGGTTAGCTGCACAGAAACACATTCCAGGGGCTAAATAGTTGAGAATTAGTAATTACAAGCCTAAATCTCAATGATAACTCAAGTAGTGTTCCAGTGGTGCAGAGATGTGCTTTGACGCTCACACAGTGAGTTGGCCTTAGTGAAGCAAGAACGTGGAAACTCAATTTGTGAGAAAACCATAAGAGATATCTGAACCATTTTGCCTGACAAAGTAGAGCTTGGGAAGCTACACAACATACATTTGAAATCTCCTGTCTATCCCATAGCATTCCAGAGAAACACCCATGTTTACCCTTTTTATGCTCGCAAACGAGTTTTTAGCGCCTGAGAAGCACATTTGTAACACGTCTCTATTCTTACAACCTTTGACATTAACTGCACAGAAACACATTCCAGGGGCTAAATAGTTGAGAATTAGTAGTTACAAGCCTAAATCTCAATGATAACTCAAGTAGTGTTCCAGTGGTGCAGAGATGTGCTTTGACGCTCACACAGTGAGTTGGCCTTAGTGAAGCAAGAACGTGGAAACTCAATTTGTGAGAAAACCATAAGAGATATCTGAACCATTTTGCCTGACAAAGTAGAGCTTGGGAAGCTACACAACATACATTTGAAATCTCCTGTCTATCCCATAGCATTCCAGAGAAACACCCATGTTTACCCTTTTTATGCTCGCAAACGAGTTTTTAGCGCCTGAGAAGCACATTTGTAACACGTCTCTATTCTTACAACCTTTGACATTAACTGCACAGAAACACATTCCAGGGGCTAAATAGTTGAGAATTAGTAGTTACAAGCCTAAATCTCAATGATAACTCAAGTAGTGTTCCAGTGGTGCAGAGATGTGCTTTGACGCTCACACAGTGAGTTGGCCTTAGGGTTAGGGTTAGGGTTAGGGTTAGGGTTAGGGTTAGGGTTAGCTGCACAGAAACACATTCCAGGGGCTAAATAGTTGAGAATTAGTAATTACAAGCCTAAATCTCAATGATAACTCAAGTAGTGTTCCAGTGGTGCAGAGATGTGCTTTGACGCTCACACAGTGAGTTGGCCTTAGTGAAGCAAGAACGTGGAAACTCAATTTGTGAGAAAACCATAAGAGATATCTGAGTCATTTTGCCTGACAAAGTAGAGCTTGGGAAGCTACACAACATACATTTGAAATCTCCTGTCTATCCCATAGCATTCCAGAGAAACACCCATGTTTACCCTTTTTATGCTCGCAAACGAGTTTTAGCGCCTGAGAAGCACATTTGTAACACGTCTCTATTCTTACAACCTTTTGACATTAACTGCACAGAAACACATTCCAGGGGCTAAATAGTTGAGAATTAGTAGTTACAAGCCTAAATCTCAATGATAACTCAAGTAGTGTTCCAGTGGTGCAGAGATGTGCTTTGACGCTCACACAGTGAGTTGGCCTTAGTGAAGCAAGAACGTGGAAACTCAATTTGTGAGAAAACCATAAGAGATATCTGAACCATTTTGCCTGACAAAGTAGAGCTTGGGAAGCTACACAACATACATTTGAAATCTCCTGTCTATCCCATAGCATTCCAGAGAAACACCCATGTTTACCCTTTTTATGCTCGCAAACGAGTTTTTAGCGCCTGAGAAGCACATTTGTAACACGTCTCTATTCTTACAACCTTTTGACATTAACTGCACAGAAACACATTCCAGGGGCTAAATAGTTGAGAATTAGTAGTTACAAGCCTAAATCTCAATGATAACTCAAGTAGTGTTCCAGTGGTGCAGAGATGTGCTTTGACGCTCACACAGTGAGTTGGCCTTAGGGTTAGGGTTAGGGTTAGGGTTAGGGTTAGGGTTAGGGTTAGCTTCACAAAAACACATTCCAGGGGCTAAATAGCTGAGAATTAGTAGTTACAAGCCTAAATCTTAATGATAACTCAAGTAGTGTTCCAGTGGTGCAGAGATGTGCTTTGACGCTCACACAGTGAGTTGGCCTTAGTGAAGCAAGAACGTGGAAACTCAATTTGTGAGAAAACCATAAGAGATATCTGAACCATTTTGCCTGACAAAGTAGAGCTTGGGAAGCTACACAACATACATTTGAAATCTCCTGTCTATCCCATAGCATTCCAGAGAAACACCCATGTTTACCCTTTTTATGCTCGCAAACGACTTTATAGCGCTTGAGAAGCACATTTGTGACACGTCTCTATTCTCACAACCTTTTGACATTAACTGCACAGAAACACATTCCAGGGGCTAAATAGTTGAGAATTAGTAGTTACAAGTCTAAATCTCAATGATAACTCAAGTAGTGTTCCAGTGGTGCAGAGATGTGCTTTGACGCTCACACAGTGAGTTGGCCTTAGGGTTAGGGTTAGGGTTAGGGTTAGGGTTAGGGTTAGGGTTAGGGTTAGCTTCACAAAAACACATTCCAGGGGCTAAATAGCTGAGAATTAGTAGTTACAAGCCTAAATCTCAATGATAACTCAAGTAGTGTTCCAGTGGTGCAGAGATGTGCTTTGACGCTCACACAGTGAGTTGGCCTTAGTGAAGCAAGAACGTGGAAACTCAATTTGTGAGAAAACCATAAGAGATATCTGAACCATTTTGCCTGACAAAGTAGAGCTTGGGAAGCTACACAACATACATTTGAAATCTCCTGTCTATCCCATAGCATTCCAGAGAAACACCCATGTTTACCCTTTTTATGCTCGCAAACGACTTTATAGCGCCTGAGAAGCACATTTGTAACACGTCTCTATTCTTACAACCTTTTGACATTAACTGCACAGAAACACATTCCAGGGGCTAAATAGTTGAGAATTAGTAGTTACAAGCCTAAATCTCAATGATAACTCAAGTAGTGTTCCAGTGGTGCAGAGATGTGCTTTGACTCTCACACAGTGAGTTGGCCTTAGGGTTAGGGTTAGGGTTAGGGTTAGGGTTAGGGTTAGCTGCACAGAAACACATTCCAGGGGCTAAATAGTTGAGAATTAGTAATTACAAGCCTAAATCTCAATGATAACTCAAGTAGTGTTCCAGTGGTGCAGAGATGTGCTTTGACGCTCACACAGTCAGTTGGCCTTAGTGAAACAAGAACGTGGAAACTCAATTTATGAGAAAACCATAAGAGATATCTGAGTAATTTTGCCTGACAAAGTAGAGCTTGGGAAGCTACACAACATACATTTGAAATCTCCTGTCTATCCCATAGCATTCCAGAGAAACACCCATGTTTACCCTTTTTATGCTCGCAAACGACTTATTAGCGCCTGAGAAGCACATTTGTAACACGTCTCTGTTCTTACAACCTTTTGACATTAACTGCACAGAAACACATTCCAGGGGCTAAATAGTTGAGAATTAGTAGTTACAAGCCTAAATCTCAATGATAACTCAAGTAGTGTTCCAGTGGTGCAGAGATGTGCTTTGACGCTCACACAGTCAGTTGGCCTTAGTGAAGCAAGAACGTGGAAACTCAATTTGTGAGAAAACCATAAGAGATATCTGAACCATTTTGCCTGACAAAGTAGAGCTTGGGAAGCTACACAACATACATTTGAAATCTCCTGTCTATCCCATAGCATTCCAGAGAAACACCCATGTTTACCCTTTTTATGCTCGCAAACGAGTTTTTAGCGCCTGAGAAGCACATTTGTAACACGTCTCTATTCTTACAACCTTTTGACATTAACTGCTCAGAAACACATTCCAGGGGCTAAATAGTTGAGAATTAGTAGTTACAAGCCTAAATCTCAATGATAACTCAAGTAGTGTTCCAGTGGTGCAGAGATGTGCTTTGACGCTCACACAGTGAGTTGGCCTTAGTGAAACAAGAACGTGGAAACTCAATTTGTGAGAAAACCATAAGAGATATCTGAACCATTTTGCCTGACAAAGTAGAGCTTGGGAAGCTACACAACATACATTTGAAATCTCCTGTCTATCCCATAGCATTCCAGAGAAACACCCATGTTTACCCTTTTTATGCTCGCAAACGAGTTTTTAGCGCCTGAGAAGCACATTTGTAACACGTCTCTATTCTTACAACCTTTTGACATTAACTGCACAGAAACACATTCCAGGGGCTAAATAGTTGAGAATTAGTAGTTACAAGCCTAAATCTCAATGATAACTCAAGTAGTGTTCCAGTGGTGCAGAGATGTGCTTTGACTCTCACACAGTGAGTTGGCCTTAGGGTTAGGGTTAGGGTTAGGGTTAGGGTTAGGGTTAGGGTTAGGGTTAACTGCACAGAAACACATTTCAGGGGCTAAATAGTTGAGAATTAGTAATTACAAGCCTAAATCTCAATGATAACTCAAGTAGTGTTCCAGTGGTGCAGAGATGTGCTTTGACGCTGACACAGTCAGTTGGCCTTAGTGAAGCAAGAACGTGGAAACTCAATTTGTGAGAAAACCATAAGAGATATCTGAGTCATTTTGCCTGACAAAGTAGAGCTTTGGAAGCTACACAACATACATTTGAAATCTCCTGTCTATCCCATAGCATTCCAGAGAAACACCCATGTTTACCCTTTTTATGCTCGCAAACGACTTTTTAGCGCCTGAGAAGCACATTTGTAACACGTCTCTCTTCTTACAACCTTTTGACATTAACTGCACAGAAACACATTCCAGGGGCTAAATAGTTGAGAATTAGTAGTTACAAGCCTAAATCTCAATGATAAGTCAAGTAGTGTTCCAGTGGTGCAGAGATATGCTTTGACGCTCACACAGTGAGTTGGCCTTAGGGTTAGGGTTAGGGTTAGGGTTAGGGTTAGGGTTAGGGTTAGCTGCACAGAAACACATTCCTGGGGCTAAATAGTTGAGAATTAGTAGTTACAAACCTAAATCTCAATGATAACTCAAGTAGTGTTCCAGTGGTGCAGAGGGTTAGGGTTAGGGTTAGTGTGTAATGAATAATATTATTCCTAATTTCATTGAGGAAATAGTGTAAATATTAATCAAGTCTATTGCTTTGTGTCTTGCCCGACAAGTTTTCAGCAACGTTCATAAAATATTGAAAGGTATTTGTTTTTTGTTTTCATTTTAGCCCTTGGGGGATCCAGCAATGGCCTGTCTGGACCTGTGCTGCTTATATGGACACGGAGGACTGATTAGTGTGTGTGGGGTCTGGACCAGGGTTCTAGAATCAGTTGTTTTAAATACAAGGTAAATGACTTACAAACACATTTTCCTATCCAGGTTTAATATTGCAGGTTTATATATTTTAATAAATTGTTATTATTTGGCTATTGGGCTTTGAACCACATCTAGTTAAATTAACCTTGCAAGTAGAATTTGCCGTTATACAACAGAACATGTTTTATGTACAAGTTATTGAATGGTTGTACTTCAAAGTGTAAAGTTTACCTTAAAGTGTACCTTTATCTTACTTCAAACACTAGAGTGCGATGTCTTCATGTTTCTAATACTTAATACTGCCACACTGTCCAGCTTGTACACATTTGCCTATAGATTTTAGATTGCTAAGAAAATTGCTACTAATTTTCCAAGATGTAAGTCAAGTTAGTCTAGTCTAGTTAATGTCCAGACTGATTATATCCATCTGGACATTTTTTACACTCGCAAACATTTTGTCTGGAATGGGATTATCTGTTTAATGTTAGTCTACATCTGATGCTTTCTCCAGCGTGTTGCCGTAAAGATATATTTGATTAGAAAAATTAAGTTGGAATTACCAATACATTTTTATTACATTATTTTAAAGTGCCTATACTAAGTTGGTAAGACTATTTTCATGGTAATGCAGAAAAAATTACATGAGCAGATTTTATTTTATTTTATTTTATTTTTTTGAGCTATAGATATTTAAAAAAATATTTCACATTGTCTTTGTTTTTGTGTTTGTGTTAACTCAGGTCATCTGTCAAAATTCCTTGACCAAGAAGGAAAAAGTCAGAGGAAACTACAAGCAAGTTGCTCCAGAAAGACATTGCAACAATTTAACAACTTTTGACACCAGTTCTGTTCAGTAGACTCTTTCTGTCAGTATTTGGTGTTAGTTTGAATTCCATTTAAACTGTTAATCTGAGGATTCAAATAAAATATTTGATAATTGATCTCCTTTCAAAATATCCCTACTTTCCATGTAAGTTGAGTAATACATTGATGGTTAATGGCAGTAAAACGCCTTACAAAGGGTTAGAAATGTTGTACGAGCAAAGTCATTTTAAACTTTTGGACTGCTTTTTGATGATGGATGTTGGTTTAAGCTGGTCTGACTGGTCCACCATGCTGGTCTAATGCTGGTCCACCATGCTGGTCTATCATGCTGGTCCACCATGCTGGTCTATCATGCTGGTCTATCATGCTGGTCTGCCATGCTGGTCTATCATGCTGGTCTCCCATGCTGGTCTATCATGCTGGTCCACCATGCTGGTCTAACATGCTGGTCTAAAATGCTGGTCCAATGCTGGTCCTATGCTGGTCCTATGCTGGTCCTACGCTGGTCCAATGCTGGTCTTATGCTGGTCTAATGCTGGTCTGCCATGCTGGTCTATCATGCTGGTTGACCAGCGAGACCAGCAGCAAAACACAACAAAAACAGCAAGAAACTGGTTTTGCTGGTAACTCATGCTGGTCTTGCCATGCTGGTCTATGCTGGTTTTTTCAGCAGGCCAACTCACTGTGTGAACGTCAAAGCGCATCTAAATGGTAAATGGTCACATTTATATAGCGCTTTTCTACCTTTTTTAAGGCACTCAAAGCGCTTTACATCAAGGAACCAGTCACCCATCCACTCACACATTCATACACCAGTGTACGCAGACACTGGGGGCGAGGTGGGTTAAGTGTCCTGCCCAAGGACACAACGGCATTATTCATCTGAAGGAGCTGAAATCGCACCACCAACCTGCGGGTCAGGGGATCTGACCACTCAACTACTCCATGTCTGGAGTGGGATTCGAACCGCCGACCTTCGGATCAGAAGGCGCCCACTCTACCTACTGCGCTACTGCCGCCCCCATCTCTGCACCACTGGAACACTACTTGAGTTATCATTGAGATTTAGGCTTGTAACTACTAATTCTCAACTATTTAGCCCCTGGAATGTGTTTCTGTGCAGTTAATGTCAAAAGGTTGTAAGAATAGAGACGTGTTACAAATGTGCTTCTCAGGCGCTAAAAACTCGTTTGCGAGCATAAAAAGGGTAAACATGGGTGTTTCTCTGGAATGCTATAGGATAGACAGGAGATTTCAAATGTATGTTGTGTAGCTTCCCAAGCTCTACTTTGTCAGGCAAAATGGTTCAGATATCTCTTATGGTTTTCTCACAAATTGAGTTTCCACGTTCTTGCTTCACTAAGGCCAACTCACTGTGTGTGATCGTCAAAGCACATCTCTGCACCACTGGAACACTACTTGAGTTATCATTGAGATTTAGGCTTGTAACTACTAATTCTCAACTATTTAGCCCCTGGAATGTGTTTCTGTGCAGTTAATGTCAAAAGGTTGTAAGAATAGAGACGTGTTACAAATGTGCTTCTCAGGCGTTAAAAACTCGTTTGCGAGCATAAAAAGGGTAAACATGGGTGTTTCTCTGGAATGCTATGGGATAGACAGGAGATTTCAAATGTATGTTGTGTAGCTTCCCAAGCTCTACTTTGTCAGGCAAAATGGTTCAGATATCTCTTATGGTTTTCTCACAAATTGAGTTTCCACGTTCTTGCTTCACTAAGGCCAACTCACTGTGTGAGCGTCAAAGCACATCTCTGCACCACTGGAACACTACTTGAGTTATCATTGAGATTTAGGCTTGTAACTACTAATTCTCAACTATTTAGCCCCTGGAATGTGTTTCTGTGCCGCTAACCCTGACCCTAACCCTAAGGCCAACTCACTGTGTGAGCGTCAAAGCACATCTCTGCACCACTGGAACACTACTTGAGTTATCATTGAGATTTAGGCTTGTAACTACTAATTCTCAACAATTTAATCCCTGGAATGTGTTTCTGTGCAGTTAATGTCAAAAGGTTGTAAGAATAGAGACGTGTCACAAATGTGCTTCTCAGGCGCTAAAAAGTCGTTTGCGAGCATAAAAAGTGTAAACATGGGTGTTTCTTTGGAATGCTATGGGATAGACAGGAGATTTCAAATGTATGTTGTGTAGCTTCCCAAGCTCTACTTTGTCAGACAAAATGGTTCAGATATCTCTTATGGTTTTCTCACAAATTGAGTTTCCACGTTCTTGCTTCACTAAGGCCAACTCACTGTGTGAGCGTCAAAGCACATCTCTGCACCACTGGAACACTACTTGAGTTATCATTGAGATTTAGGCTTGTAACTACTAATTCTCAACTATTTAGCCCCTGGAATGTGTTTCTGTGCAGTTAATGTCAAAAGGTTGTAAGAATAGAGACGTGTTACAAATGTGCTTCTCAGGCGCTAAAAAGTCATTTGTGAGCATAAAAAGTATAAACATGGATGTTTCTCTGGAATGCTATGGGATAGACAGGAGATTTCAAATGTATGTTGTGTAGCTTCCCAAGCTCTACTTTGTCAGACAAAATGGTTCAGATATCTCTTATGGTTTTCTCACAAATTGATTTTCCACGTTCTTGCTTCACTACTGCCAACTCACTGTAAAGCACATCTCTGAACCACTGAAACCCTACTTCAGTTATCATTGAGTTATGGGCTCGTAACTACTAATTCTCAACTATTTAGCCATTAGATTGTGTTTCTGTGCAGTTAATGTCAAAAGGTTGTAAGAATATACACGTTACAAATGATGAACCTTCCGGTTCCGGGTGACAGCTACTGCGGCGTGAGCTCCTGAGCAAAACTAGGTTTTTGATCCAAAACAATGCTGTGATCATCTATTTTTGACACAATTTGTGGTCTTCGAAACAAAGGAATAAAGGAACAGAATTTTGAATTCTCACGGACTCTCTAACTCCACCGATAAAGGTTGGTTAGCCGAACCGCTAACTTAGCCTCACTGAGGCAGCCGCAACACGACCAAGGTGCAGAAACCACCTGGCTACCGTTGTGTCTGTTTATGCCCAAAATAACGGAGGAACATCCTTTCACGAAATCATTGCGGCCGCATGCTGGAGATGGCCAAGTCAAAGGATAAAAGCATTATGGAGGGAGAGTTGGCGGACATCAGAAAGTCACTAAACTTTATGACTAACGAACTCACAACTATATCGAACCAACAAAAAAACATTGTCGATCTCATGAAAGAAGTCAAAGAGTTGAGACGACAAAACAATGAAAAATATAAAAGAATCAATGCTTTGGAAATCCGAGTGGCAGATTTAGAACAGTACACCAGGATGAACGACATTATTATATCTGGACTTGATATCAAACCACGGACCTACGCCCGCACTGTGACACAAGGAGAGCCTATGGAGCAGCAGGTTTTGAGATTCCTTGATAATAAAGGAATCTCCATTGCAAGTGAGGACATTGAGGCTTGCCACATTTTGTCTCAAAAAGACAAACAAAAACCAGCTACAATAATAATGAAGTGTGTCAATAGGAAACAGAAAAACGCAATACTAAAACAAGGAGGAAAACTAAAGGGCTCAAATGTCTACATAAATGAACATTTGACGAAAAAAAACTCGGAAATCGCGAGAAGAGCCCGCTTATTAAGGAAACAAAGCAAGATTCAGTCAACATGGTCCTCAAACTGCAAAGTCTTCATTAAATTGCAAGGAACACCTGAAGAAGCTAAAATCATATGGATCAAAGACCTGCAGGAAATGGACAAATTCAGCTGAGTCAACTTTTTAAGGTAACTTCCAAACACTCACTTGGGACATAGCTTCCAAATCAGAGATGACAGATTCCTACCAACAAAGGACTAGTAATATAATCAACACTAATAATTATACTGATTCACACACCTCAAGATATAACAAACTCAACATGCATGATGAGTTACTCATAAATGAGGATATGAACATGAAAGACTTAACAACTGATGTTGATCCAGATCTGAATTTTTACTAAAATGTAAACAATGATTGTAAATATTATTATGAACATCAAATATCATCCCTAATTAAGGCTGAGGATGAAGCTTTGTCAATAATACATCTAAATGGAAGAAGCTTAAATGCCAATTTTGACAATATTCTTGACTTCCTACACCAAAACAATCTGAGTTTTGATGTCATCGCAATAACAGAAACATGGTTGAATAAGGATAAACTGGATAACTACAACATTGATGGATATGATATGCATAGACAAGATAGGATCTGTAAGAATGGAGGTGGAGTGGCGCTTTACATAAACAACAAGCTGTATGGACAAATAGTAGAAAACATGACTTTTGCGGTGGATGATATAATGGAATGTGTAACTGTTGAAATACAATCAAAAAACAGAAAAAATGTACTTGTAAGTTGTATATACAGACCTCATATCTATTGTTTGATTTTATTTTTAGAATATAGACCTAGAAAAATAACTTTAATAGGCCAACAAATAGGAATCTACACTTACCACTGCATTTGAAGGGTGTCAGGCCTTGTTTAACACTATTGTATCAATTTTCCCCCATCATTTGGACACCCCCGGAAATCATTTCGCGACCCCCATTGGGGTCCCGACCCCTAGTTTAAGAACCACTGGTCTATGCGTTGGACATTGTTATTGTCAATATTGTTGTTGAATTAATAAAAAGTACTTACTTTACTGAACTTTTCAAGTAATTTAAATGTTGTCCTAATTTGTTGCTTTTTATTAATTAAAGTCATGACTTCTTGGACTTGAGTCAGATGTGAGTAAATATTTTGAGGACTTCAGACTTGATAGGATGAAATAAGACTTGGACTTGAAGGCCAGTGACTCTTGACATGACTAATAACATTCCTCAAACAGCGTGAATGCAACTGAATGCTACTCGAGGTATGTTTTTGATGATGGAACATTGTTAGAAGATGGTTAGAAGCTCAAAACTGTAAATGTAGCAGAATATGTGTCCTTTAAGTTGCCAGTCACAATTTAGCTGTAGGGACCTGCAGGAGACTGAATCCTGCTCCTGGCCAATCCATAAGGTTCTCTGACCAATTTCCACCCATTCCCGAGGGCCCCTCCATGTCTGTCCGCTTGCCACTTGCCATTGCCACGAGCAGTCAGATACAACCAGCAGCGCCAAGTGAAAGCTCTGGCTGTTTAAGTGCAGAAACAGACTATGGGCCGTATTTTGCCCCTGGCGGTATCGCGTTGGCCAGGGAGCAGTTCCAGGTCAGGCTTTTGGATCCTTCACAGCATTACTGCTAGCTTAAAGAGGCTGTACTTGTCTACTGGAGGCTGGTGGGGGATGTGCAAATATGATGAACGCATTTGAACCAATGACTGAAAACTGAAAACAGCATTTAAAAGGCCGTCAGTTGCGAGTAACTGTAAAATTATGAGAGAAAATGCTAAATTCAACCAGTAAATAATGACCAAAATGCAAGTTTTGAGTGAAGACCCCACAAAAAATATTGAAAGAATGCTGTGTTGCGCCCCCTCAAAAATCAGGAACAAAGTCACCAAGTTATATGATTATAGCATTTATTGTTTTTTGTTTTTTTTTCCCCCTTTTTTCTGCATAAATTGCAGTTTTTAAGGCCTACACAAGCACAAAAACTCATGGATATGGCACAAAATTAGAGCTCCCCTCACATTTAAGTTATTTAAAGTCAGCAAGAATGTCCGTTAAAAAACGTCTCAGTGGTGCCCTCTAGAAAATTGAAATACTTTATGAGATAGGAGGGGGCGGGGCCTATTTTTTATTGTAGATGCATTAAATTCAGTACATAAATAAAGCCTCTTAATGGGTATAAAAAATAATATTATGACCCTGCCCTAAACCACACAAGGGGTTGGCCATTTTGGTTCAAAGTTGAGCTGTCCAAAATCCAACACCCGCATTTTAATAACTTGTCCCAGGGTTTTTATCTGATGGACTCCAAACTGAGTCAGTATAATCAGGACAAATGTGGGATCAAAAGTTGTTCAAAGACTTTGCATAAGTTTCAAGGTCATAACGAGCTCCTAACGAAGCAGCCAAAGAAAAATCTTGGTAACTTTTGCAAATATTGTCGGATTGGGACGGACCCAATGAGGCGTTTGTGTATTTTAATGGGATGGTCTATCTTTAAAAATGTCTCTCAAATGTCTCTCAAATGCCCCCTACAAAGTTAAAATGTTATGCCATATTCCCACCAGACCCTATTTTTATGCCAGAATATTTTTAATCACTTGCTTCATTCTTGGAGTCTTGGAATTTGGTCAAGCATCTAAATTAGCACTATTTGCACGAGGAGGAGCTACTGTGCCTGCGTGAGGCTCTGAGCATGGCTTGAAAGTTTGATAACGGTGGATTTCAGCAACAACAAGCAAGTTATCTTACATTATTTACCATGGAAAGCAGATCAAAGGCACACTCCCTCCCGTTTTGGAGTTCACCTGATACCTGAGTGGTTCTGGAATCTGTACAAGGCTCATTATCCGTGTTTGTCCAGATAGAAGGTGAGTGTGACTAAATGATAGAATACAATGTTGGGGTACATTTTATGTGTTTTGTGTTTAAAACTTGCTTGATAAATGATATTTCCAGTTAACTTGTTGTCAGTTCTTTCTGATCAGTGTCTGACATTAGATTATCCACATTAATTATATGGCACATTTTATAAACAGAACTGTTTCCAAAGTGCTGCACATACACAAAAACATACAAAATAACAAAGTCCATCCAAAATTTGATTTGTTTTATTCCAACAACACTTCATCTTTAAAATATGATGTGTTTTTCTTCAACCATTAAACCAGTGATTCTCCAACTGTGGCCAGCGCCCTTTAGAGGTCTGTGAGAAAAATTCAAAATAATGTTACATTTTATTTAATTGTTCCTTAAATTAACACTTTTTACATTTTGTAGAACTTTATTCAACCTACACATATTCTTTTTTTTTATTTTTTTATCAAAGGTCCCATATTATGCAAAATCCACTTTTTTGAGCTTTTAACCCTCTACTAGTGTTCCTTGTACCTCAAAAAATACCCCCAATGTAGTTTTTTTTTTCCTCCGTGCATTTAGTAGATATAATCCTTTGAAAAAAGGGGAGGAGCCCTCTCACAACCAACGGGGCCTCACACCAATGGCGACGCCGCATTGCTGTCCTTGGCCCCCACCCTCCTGTTGAGGAAGTGTGCTCCTCCGGCCCATGGATGTATTAAATGAACTGGATAAGGTCTGTCTGTGGTCCCAGATTGATTAGAGGCCGTGTGAGGTACTGCAGCCTCTTGGAACCAGCTTTTTTCTAAAATTGCACATTATAATTGTAGACAGTACTGAATTATTATCGGTATTTAAATAAAATAGAAGGAAATGTTCTTTTCTACCGTTTCTAAAATCACCGAAATTACCGTTTTTATATGAAGTGACGTCACCGCAAACATGTGCGAGTCACGTGAACGAGCACGTCGGACGATACAAACAGAAGCACGTGGAAAAGGCTCGACTAGCGATACCTGTAAGTTGTATTTTATTTCATTTCAGACACTTTCACATGTGCTCTAACATGAAGAATACAATTACAATCACACAAGCTAACGTTAACACAAAAACTTGCAAGCTGCGTGGTCGTTCACATCGCTCAAAGCATCATGGGGGATTGTCGTCACGTGGCGCCCTAAAGCAAAGATGTCAGCCTCCATATCAGGAAGTAAAGCAAAGATGTCAGCCTCCGTATCAGGAAGTAAATGCGGAAGTAAGAAATTTTTCCCAACTTTACTCGCTGATTCAACAAAAGCTTGGATTATGGCTTATTTTTGAAAAGACACTTCTCTGAAGACAGCTTTCAGAACCTCGGGATTTCTGAAGTGGTTTTACTGGGAAATGATACTACAACCTGGTGCTATTCCCTCTATCGAATGAACAGATGATCCAGTAAGTACATGAATGATGGCAGCTGGCCAAGTCAGTAAAAACTGTAAACTGTAAATATCGAATTCAATGCTAACTTTTCTGTGCACACACATGTAGGCTTTGTTGTTCTACATTCTGTGTTTACGTTGTAGCATGTGCATAAATAACACACTTTGTTATTGTGGGTGAAATCTGCAGAACAATGTCTTGGCAAAATGGAAAAAAACACTTTTATCATGGCCTTATAACCTAAGCCCCATGGTTTCAGCCCCAGCCAGAGCCTTTGCATTTTCAGCAGCAAATTCATGACGTAATGTCACATTTAAATGTCCTTTTTCATAAACTCACATTAACTCTATATTACACAAGTCTTTATTTACTTTTATTGCAAGTACTTTTTAAATCAAGAACATTTTAATAGCTCAAATGTAACATATAGGTTAAATACAGTCACATCCAATTGTTCTCTCATTGTTTTCTATATTTGTCAGCTGATACAGATAACACAGCCATGAAAAGTATTAAATTCATATGCAATGCGTTTTTTCACTTGAAAATGTTGCTCAATATTTTTACTAAGATTTTACTTAATGAAAGTTGGAATGAAAGTAATGCTCTTCCACATATCGTGAGGAATGGTTATAGGTAGACACTAACTGCTTTACCTTTTTCCAGACCACATCATCAGAATCTTCCAGCAACACTCCACGTGGTGCAGTAATGCACCTGCACCTGCACGGCAGGTACCCTGAAGTTACACCACGTCAGAAGTAAAGGTATGTAACGTAATGCAAAACAACCCTACAACATATTGTTGTGTCATAATTTCTTCTGGATAACGCTCGCATGTTTGACACAATGAAGAAGACAAACTCGACGAAATTCAATGCAATAGAGTCTTTATTGTCCAAAAAATAACTTCATCCTTGGTAAAATGTAAGATCTGGGTGGTTCGCAGACCACGCAAAAACCTCCTCTAACCAGTGTCCCAGATCATGGCTCCAAACCCACAGAGATCCTCACACGAAGAGAAGACCTCCAGAAGCCCCGACAAAGAGTCCAGGTTTATTATAACGCCTGATGTACACCGACTCCGGTCCGGCTCCGGTTCTGGATCCCGCACGGGTCCTGTGTGGATCCCACAAGACTTAGAAAATGCTTAAAATCAATGCACCCTGTCACACCGACCTCGGAGCACTCTGGCTGCGGGTCCGGCAGCCGCGCGGGTCTGCGTAAAGAATCCGCAAGAAGTCTATGTTTGCCGGACGTCGCAGCAGTCTGGTTCAGCTTTCATATCATTTGATGAGTGTTCTCGAAAACCACGAAACCATGTGAATCTACGTGGCTTTCGTCAAAAACGGACCACAGTTAACCGGAGCTGCTTTGACAGGCAATCTGCAATGGACCCTGCACGGGTCCCGGACCATGACCGGACCGGAGTCAGTGTACACTAGGTGTAAGGGTCACGACTGAAAATGGTTGATATATTGATTTGTACAACCTTATTTTGCTCATTGTATTCTCTTTAGCATAAAGCAAGTCCTTAAGTGAACATTTCCCTTCAAGTGTTTGCAAGAGCCTTAACTCTGTTAAGGTTACCAAGCAGAGACATCTGGGGAGTAATCACTGCCTACAATTCTGTGGGCAAGACAGTGTATCCAGAGGTTCCATGGGGCTTGGGTAATCTAGTTAGTTGTGGCCTTGATCTTTTTGTTGTGGGATGACTTGATCTTTTGGTCCTGGGGGATTTGGGTTTCTAATTCTGGTTTTTGGTCGTGGTCATTGATTGTGAGAGGGGCAGTAATGGGTTATTTTCTGATTATGTATTAGAGTGAGATAAGATGTAGTTGAGGCATCTAGACATGTTACAATAATAAGCCCTCTATATCTACTTATTGTTCCATAGATGAAAAAATCCACAATAACATTCTGAGACACGATAAATGTGTTCATGTGTGTTTGTTAGAAAAGTGATGGCTTTCACAGATCAAAGGCCAAGGGAGTCGCAGTCACAGTTGCCATTGATGTATGTTGGAGTTCAGAGCTCATTTGTGTAGCAGAGAGAACTCAGAAAAGCTACAAAAAAAAAAAAAAAAGTGCTAAGCTGTCAATGGCTGTTAGACTAAAAACAATGAACACATTAAAAATGAATAAAATAAAATAACCCATGGGTTTTTTGACTTCAATGTTTAGTTTAATTATATAATGTATTAATAATGTAATGTCAGATTAATTAATTTGTTTTCATTGGTTTTGGTTGTATTTACATATGTCACCATGCGTGTTACCTTATGCATTTTTATTTTATTTTTTTCAGTATATATATAAACTTTTTCCAAAATGTTCCACGATTTCTTACATAATGAGGTGAGGCAGTCTACTAGATAACGAAGCAAATTAGGACAATTTTATTACAATTTTTTGGACATTTCTGTCTGCATCATTACATAATGCATAATGTACAAGGTGCCAATGTAACAACCAAGTATCTACTAGTATATTAAGTCCACTTATAAACTGTACATGATCATGTGAATATGCAAATAGACAAGGATAGTATGGTTAAGCTTATTGTAAATTGTTCATATCGGGGGTTTAGTTGATTAATAAAGATACTTTATAAGTTAAGTTAAATGGGGTTGACCACTATAGCGCTATTGTATTTTATTCTTATTTTATATATTATATATAATACTTTACTGTCACTACTGGTCGGTTGCACATGTAACAAAAAGAATTTCCCCTTGGGGATAAATAAAAGTAATTCTGATTCTAACTTCTAAAACTAAAATCTGCAGTTGGTCCATCAATGCAGCATTTTAAACAATCCTCTCCTCTTACATTCCTGAAGTTGTTGCTCAATAACTTACTTACTGAAAGACAAAACCAGAGCTAACACTGGTAGGAGACATCAGTCCACGCACCCTGTGTCTCACCTGCTCCTCTCCCTCCTCTGTGTCTCACCTGCTCCTCCTCCTGCTCCTCTCCCTCCTCTGTGTCTCACCTGCTTCTCCTCTCCCTCCTCTGTGTCTAACCTGCTCCTCCTCCTGCTCCTCTCCCTCCTCTGTGTCTCACCTGCTCCTCCTCCTGCTCCTCTCCCTCCTCTGTGTCTCACCTGCTTCTCCTCTCCCTCCTCTGTGTCTCACCTGCTCCCCCTCCTGCTCCTCTCCCTCCTCTGTGTCTCACCTGCTCTTCCTCCTGCTCCTCTCCCTCCTCTGTGTCTCACCTGCTCCTCCTCCTGCTCCTCTCCCTCCTCTGTGTCTCACCTGCTCCTCTCCCTCCTCTGTGTCTAACCTGCTCCTCCTCCTGCTCCTCTCCCTCCTCTGTGCCCCTGGTGCCGCCATGAGCACCTCCGCTGTCCGCCACCATGTGTCCGTGTGTGTCTCCGTGCTTTGCGGTCTCATCCCGTACGTGTGTGCTCTCGATGCCGCCGTGAGCACAAGGCCCATGTGCGTGTCCTTGCTGTGCTCTGCCATATGACTCCGTATGACTCCGTATGTACTCGCGGTGACGCCATGAGTTCCTCCACTTTGCGCCTCCATGCCTATCTCCTTGCTGTTTTGTATCATCTCGTGGGCTCGTGGTGCTGTTGTGAGCTTGATGTGCGCATCCTTCCCGTGCTCTGAGTGTGTCCCGGACACACAGCTGCCATTGCGCACCGCGCGCTCCTGGTGCAGGGTCAGCGGTAGTTCGCCTTTGCGGTTTTCACATTCTGTGGTCTCCCAACTCCGAGGTTTATCAAAAGGGTCATTCTGTGCGTCAGTCAAATACAAATCAGACACTGGACGATCAATTTACGGAAAGTTAAAGCTGCGCTCTCGCTGCGCAGTGACTTGAAGAGCGGAATATCCTGCTTGTGTCGTGTTGTAGAGAAAACAGATTAACTGAACTGATTAGAATTATTTTCTATACAATATGTGTAGGTCAAATAAAGTTCAACAAAATTTTAAAAGTATTAATTTAAACAACAATTATATAATGTAATATTATTTTGAAACTTTCTCGCGGACCACTAGGGGGCGCTGGCGGACCACAGTTTGAGAATCACTGATCTAGAATATACTTGTCACTTAATGGGCCCTATTTTAAACTTCCTATAGTTATTCCTATAGTTTTTAGTTGAATCCCTTTTAACTGTCACCAAATGAACAGCTATTCTGTGGTCCTAGGTGTGAGTCTTAACTTAAAGGTCCCATAACATGCAAAATCGACTTTTCAGAGGTTTTAACCTTCCTACAGTGCTATTTGGGCCTCGTATGTTGTGCCCAAAGTGTTTTTTTGATTGATTCCCGCATGCTTTCGCTAGAGAACTGTCTTTTCCGTCCCCCTCGGGTGAGCAGCAGACGGGGGCTCCTCCATGGATGTATTAAATGAACTGGATAAGGTACGCCCCCTCTGTCTGTGGTCCCAGATTGATTTGTGGCCGTGTGAGGTACTGCAGCCTCTTGGAACCAGCCTTTTTCTAAAATTGCTAATTATAATTGCGGACAGTACTGAATTATTATCGGTATTTAAATAAAATAGAAGGAAATGTTCTTTTCTACCGTTTCTAAAATCACCAAAATTACCGTTTTTATATGAAGTGGGGGATTGTCGTCACGTGGCGCCCTAAAACAAAGATGGCAGCCTCCGTTTCAGGAAGTAAAACAAAGATGTCAGCCGCCGTATCAGGAAGTAAATGCGGAAGTAAGAAACTTTTTTGGGGTCATGCGCCAATGAGCACTCTCCATAGGGATAAACAGGACGGCCATCTTGGATTCATCTTCCAGGTTTTATTATAGTTCTATGGGCTCCTCACTAAGATGACGCGGCGCTCAAGCCACGCCTCCAGGAAGCGCGCAGCCGCAGAATAAAAACAGCTAATGCTAATGCTACACAGTAATTACACGATGGAGACGAGAGATAGAGGAGTTAGCTTGTTATTTACAACGTCCGTCGTCGAGGTACTGGAGCACGTCAAACTCCAGGTCAGATCCAGGACGTAGGACTCAGCACGACGCACCGTGAGGACAGATAAAAGGTTTATTCCTGTGTTTGTGTATCGCTGTTTACCGGAGCACACGGCGCATGCACCATCTCCGCTCTAGGCTTCGTCACGGGTTGGGCCGGGGAGGCGCGCGGGTTGAGTGGGGGAGGCGCGCGGGTTGGGCGGGGGAGGCAGCCTGCTCTCTGTTCGGGGGTCAGATCTCAGAGGGAGCCGTTTGCTTTTGCAAGGAGGGGGGCCAGTCCAAGAAATGGGTGTTTTTTGGAAACTGTGGATATTGCACAACACAAAAATTTATCAACAAAGCCCTTAGAATAGACTGTGTAAAGGGGAAAATAGCAGAATATGGGACCTTTAACTACTGGCCATGAGGCTGCCTGCTTCTTTACTTTCAGTCCTGTTATGAATAATAGATCAGGGCACACTTGTATCCATTACACACACTCTTTCCCTCGCCTCTGCTTGCTTTTCCATGAAAACCACTGATGACAGGAGACTTGCCAGTGGTTTAGTGCAAGGCGGTGTCATCTGTGGGAGCCCTGGGACACATGCAGAAGAGACCTGAGCAGCTTTGTATGCTGCACCCTCTTTCCAGATTTTTGATATTTTAATACTCTAGTTTAACTGTGACAATGTCAGGATTAAGCAGTGAGCAGCTCCACAAGTCTACACTGGCGGTGTATATGGTATGTTATGGTTTTCTTGTAACTATTGTATAATTTCTCACTTTATGCTATGTTATTATGATAACATTGAGACTATTTTACCGAATTCTGTCATTGCAGAACCTAATGGAACATTTCAATCCAGGCTTGCAAAAACTTGTGGATTTAGGTACCAGCTATGTCCAAGCATTCAAAGGTATGCTTTTTTTTTTTTTTTTTTTTTTTTTTTTTTTGAGATTTTGTTTCAAAAACTACTGTTGAACTACTGAGGAAACTTAATTTCATTTAATACTACTATTATCCTCATGTATTTAGGTGATTGGTTGGCTTGTTAGTTTGTTATTGTCTGTCAAAAGGTCTTTAAGTCATAATCTTAAAACTTCTTTCTCATAAGTTAGTACATGTTTCCATCTTAGAAAGTGTGTTGTATAAGCATAACTTTGTGAAAGATCAGACCAGTTAACACTGTATTCATCTCATTAGAAATGATCTATTGCCATCATGTAAAGAAATTATGTTAGTCAGTCACTAAGTAAAGGGATATGGGAGGGGATAGTGGGAAGGAGAAAAGAGAATTTTCTGAGTACCCATGCCTCAGTTGCAGGCCAATACAGGATTTCTTAAAGACATAGGAATCAAAATAAAACTTTGAGTAAACTAATGATGTGGGAACACAGTAGTGACAAGCTTAAAAGCTAATTATGCATAACAATCCGTAACATATAATGATACAACATTTTTGGATCATACATTTGAATATCTCTTCCTAAACAGTAAATTTTAAATAGCACAAGGCTAATCTGTCTCTATTATAATGGGCTGCAACGTTATTATTTCGCTACTTTTTCAAATCAAAACCATATTATGAAGGCTGCATTGATTTACCCCACCTCCTGTCAGTCTTGTTCAGTGTGTGTGCTGATTGTCATACACATGCATTTGATAACATTTTGTAGTATTGCAAAAAGTGCATTGAGAATACCAACTGAAAAAAAGTCTGCATCCAATCCGGATCAAAAAAGCAGAGTCCTGCTATTCTGGTCTAGGGATCTGCTATACCCACTCCTCCAGTTTGAGGGTCACTGCCCCAAGTGCTCTGATGATCACAGGCACCATTGTCGCATTCACCTCTCCCAGCTCTTCCCTGAGCTCTTGATATTTCTTTAGTTTCTCATGTTCCTTTTTTCCTGATGTTGCCATTACTTAGTGTTGCCATGTCAACCACAGCAGCTTTCCTCTGTTGTTTATCCACCACCATGATGTTTGTTTGGTTGGCCATTACCATTCTGTCAGTCTTTATCTGGAAACCCCACAGGATTTTGGCTCGGTCATTCTTTGGAGGTGTCCATTCATCCATTTTTGTACACATCTCTTTCAACACACCCTTCCTCTAGCTCTTCTGGGGGGATCCCGAGGTATTCCCAGGCCAGCCGAGAGACATAGTCCCTCCAGTGTGACCCGGCTCTTCCCCGGGCCTTCCTCCAGGTGGGACATACCCAGAACACCTCCAAAGGGATCAGGCTCTTACCATGGAAACACAGTACGCCATTAACAGAAGTGCCCGAGATACTCCAAACCGGTCTGAGGGACCCGGGCCAGTGGAAGCATGGCTTATGCTAGCCACTTGGTTATTGTGTTTCATATATACTTTTCTTGCCAGCATCTTACACCCTGAAGTTATGTGCTGGGTTCTCACAGGGCCCTCTTTGCACAGTCTAAACCTTAGGTCTTGTCTGGTGAGGTAGATCCTCCTATGCAGCCACAATGCGCACATCTGTGCTGGCCTTAAGTGCAGTCCGTTCAGTTATGTTTTGGTGAAACAACACACAAGTTATGCCCTGTTTAGATCAGTTTACCGGTGCGTCTGACCACCACAAGCCCAGGCTGGGGGCTCAGTCATCTAACGTCTGGCTTTCGATTTACACACTGAACAACTTGTTACATTCATGAGAGACCCCAAGCTACAGTCACAAAATAAGCAGACCTTCTTAGCGGCTGCACCTTGTGATGTTTGTACAGTGCGGCGGTGTGTAGTGCAGGAGGGAAAAGAGGAGGAAGAGGAGGCATCATGAAAGCTGAGGGAGACAGGTGAAGAGAGTACCATACCCGTTTACTCCATTTACTCATCTCTCTTGATACGAGGTTAAGGCCAGTAGCCAATAAGTGCAATTATCATCCTGTTCACTATTGATTTACACAAAGAGTTTTACGAGTGTTTTTTTGTCCATGTGTCCAGTCCTGGCAACCTGCAGCGAGGCTTACTTCACTGCTTTGGCCAAGATGGGGGACCAGGCTTTGCACTCACTCTCCTCACCTTCCTTGGGTAAGGCCCAGTCCTCTGAAGGAACATCTCATTCATTAAGCAGTACATAATCAGTAGAAGTCTGAACTCACCCACAGCCCCACCCTCAGCTCCATATCTTAATGGATCAGTACAGAGGGAAATATGTAGTATTGTGCTCACAGACAGGACATCCTTAGTGTTGCTGCTGTGCTCTGAGCTGCAGTGTTACTGTGGCTGTGATCAAGTAACACACTGAATTATCGATGAGCCCGTCTTCTCTCAGTAACACAGTCACAATGCAGTCCCTATTATGAACAAGAGCACATAGCAGTACTTTACCTTAAAGTGCATATGACAGATGAGACTACACATTTCACTAAAAGGACTAAAAGGCAGTGAACATGATTATATTTAAGATTTTACCAAACAAAAACAAAAACATTTTCCCCACTTGGTGAATGTTAGTAAGTTTGAAAATGTATTTCCTGGATGGACATGAGCAGCAGATATGACATATGACAATAACCCAGTTAGAGGTTATTGCATTATTGTGACCTAATATTGTAAATAAGAGCCCAAATAAAATACATACATTTCACAGTAGTGTATGACAAAAAACTATATATATCACAGAAATGTCTGTCCATCGATCTTCATTTATCAAACATCCATATGAAACGACAGTCTGCCGCAGGGCAGCTGTGGCTACATAAGTGGTTTACCACCACCAAATGTGGAGTGAAAGAATAAAGACAACAGTGTAGCTCTTTGAGAGACTTCGAAAAGTCTGTAAAGCGCAGAACAAGTGTAAGGCTTTGTTATTATTATTACTAAACAGCAACAGGACAAAAGGTTGTATCAACACCGAAGGCAAACAACGGCAGGACCCCTGCATTTGAAAGCCATAAACCACTCGTATGAAGACAATGAGGTGAAATTGGTTTGAAAGATGAGTGAAGGAAGAATTTTTTGTGAAAAGAGAGAATTCTTCTCTAAACGGGAATCTACCAGTTGTAACAGTATATTAACACCATGGTCTAAAAACTAGCCCAGTCATATGCTAATCAGGTACTCAACAGTGACAAGGATTCTTCAGCCGGCTGACAATAGGACTGTTTACAGGGCTAACATAGTAACAAAAAGATTACTTAAAGGTGAAACTTGGCAGGGACTCCTCCCTGTGGGCAGGGCTGTCATAATTCAGAGTAGCATATAAATCTGAGTTCTCAGACCAGTCCCACTCATGAAGAATGACTTTCAGATATAAGTCGAATCATTTGATTTTCAAACAGTATTCAGACGACAACCCTTGAAACATTTTCTACGTTGGTGTACATGTTACACCACCTTCGCACTTTGTGTGCACCGTGCGCTCATGTCAACATTGATAAATGTGTATGTGTAATATGAGTGTATTGTTTTGAACGTATAGAGCACTGACTTCGTCATACAGATGTTTGGTAATTGAGGGTCATGTGTAAATTGTCCATGCAATTTCAATAGCCTTTAACTTATTGATGACAAAGACAAGACGGATTCAGTTTTAGAAATATTTTTTACTTTTAGTTTTTGAACTGTCACTTAATTCATGTAAAAGGGACTATCCTACCAAGTAATAATTGGCATCTGAAAAGAGACTTTAACAATGGTTATGTATGAGTATGTCTGTATGTTTTATGTTGGGCCTTTCAGAAGCTGAAGCTGTATAATCATTTATATTTAACAAACCAGTTTTTGTGCCAGAATAAATATATAAAATCTAAATGTTTTGATTGTTTCTAAATGTATTTGTGGAAACTACTCTCAAGTAAGAAAGTAACTATGTGGGTGTAAAATCTGATTTATGATTAATTAGTTGTTAAAAAATAATGCACTAAATCAAATATAGCTCAAATATGAGATTTTAAAAAATATATTTCTGAAGGAACTTGTATTCACAGGTATTTGTGTTTATGTTTGCTAATTACATAGAGTATCATTATATTGTAGCACATTTTATAATAATGTTTACAGTCATTGTGCAGACGGAATGAGTAAATTGTACTGATGTGTGTTGATGTTGCTGAACAGGGGAAGTGTTGCTTCAGATTTCAGAGACTCAGAGGAGGCTGAGCGCAGAGATCGAGGGAGTGGTGAGTATCATTTCTACTAACCCTCCTGTGCATGGTACACATTAGATTATTTAGAAGGTAAAATGTTATGCACTTTTCATATTGTTATTAGCCTTTAAATATGCTCATGTTGAAATATAGATGACTATTAAAAAAAAAAAGAAAAAAGCAGAGGATTCATATTTTTTCATAATTTTTGTTTTAAATTGTTCAATGATTTATATAAAAAAGAAAAAAAAAAAAAAATATATATATATACACTTTAACCTTTAAATTGCCAAAATTTGGTCATAAAGGCACTGTATTTCATAGTCCAAATATCACAAAAAGGGGATTATTTTAATTTCACGTTATGCAAATTGGGACAATTTTGGTTCTTACAATGTAGTGTCTGTAAAAGATTATCAGCAGCGATTATTTATTTGCTTTTTTGGAAAAGTCAAATAAACACGTTGTTAGACCTTTGTTCAAAAGTGTGCTCATTGGAGCCCATTCAAATCATACAAATAGCACAAATATCAGCTTTCTTGACTTTGTTTGGCCTCAAATTAATGTTCTGAGGTAAATATTCGAATTTTACATAATTTATTGAATATTAATGGAAATTTAATTGATGCCTTCTTTCCCATGGAAGCCCATACAACATCATGCTGTAATCATCAAATAAAAACTATGAATCACACTGATTGAAACTGATGAAACATCTCGATCTTCAAACAGCGTCCAAATGACAACACCTGTAACCTTTCTACTTTAAATCACATTGTACATATTCTTCTACAACATGTTCTTATTGTAATCCTTACAAAATTATTATTTTCTCTCAGACTTCTACAAATGATAATAATGCAGCTGATTTATAGAGTTTTTTAGACACTCAAAGACACTTTACAGTTCATTATTAATTCATTCCACACTTGGCGGTTCTAAGATCTTTCTGTTGCCACAGCTGCCCTGGGGCAGACTGGCAACAGCAGGGTTACCATATTTGTGCGCCACTGGCCCCTCCAATCAATCACTCACAGACCATCAGTTGTCTTTTAGGAGATTAAACAGTTTCTGTCCTTGTTTAGGCAAAGGTGGAGGTTGACATTGCATTCTGGCCTGAAACCTTCTCTTCTGGTTATGGCTATAATCAATGGCGCCTCTTCCCTGTTTCTTCAGGTCTTTTTCATCCATCGTCGTGCAGTCACGTACTCTGCTCATCCTAATAGTGCCCAGGTAGTAAATTCCTCCCTTTTCCCACCTGTATGCTTTCTTTTTAGCTTTTCCTCTTTCTGATGTTTTGATTTTTTCAGCCCATGTCACTGTGGGACTGTCTTCTTCTATATTTGACAGGTCACTTTCAACAAACTCTGAAGATTTTGTCTTTTTTACTTTTCCTTGTTGCTTTGCTCCCTGTGTCGCCTTTGAACCCTGTTCTTCCACTTCAACCCTCTGGTCAGTATAGTTATCTCCTCATTGCTGTTAGAGCTTTCTTGATCAAAACCTGCATTGGGAGTCCAATCCTGGTCCTTCTCTTCATCATCTGTGTCTATGATCTCCTCCCCCTCCTTACCCAAATGAAAACAAAATTTCTTATCAAACTAAATGTTCCAATATCATATTTAATTATATAATTTATATAGCAAATATATATATAATATATAACAAAACCACTGCAATGTGCACTAAAATAAACAAAAAACATGTAACACCATTGATTAAATATTGTACAAAAATTGTACAAAATTTCCCTTAGCACCAAATTTGATACATCCATTTTCTGAACTTGTTAGCAATAAACTGAATATAAAAACTTTAGATAATATGAATTGTCTCAAAAGAGCAACTCTTGTTGTTGTCTTGAGCAAATATGATACGTATGGCCTTATAAGGCTAGGTGTGATAGTGGGTTAACCAATACTGTTGTTGATGCTGAATGTAATTATTAGGCCCAAGCGCCACAAGCTGGCGAGAGGCCTATTAGTTTCATAGTGCCGTGCAAAGCATGGCTGCGAAAGTGCGCACAAAGCGCGCACAAAATCGAGCGCAAAGCACTCGCCCACTTACAAACACTCACTAACGCATTCCCCAACCCATGCACGTCCCGTGCATACCAAATAGTAGTGGGAAAATGGAACATTATCGTTGTAAACGGGCGAAGCCCGTGCGAAAGTGCGCACAAAGTGAATCGCCCACTAATGTGTTCCCCAACTCATGCACGTTCCGTGCATATAACAATGTAATGCAAAAATGTAACATTATTATTGTAATAAGGGCCAATAACAGAAAGTGGGCGGAGCCCACTCAAAAATCTCAAAAGTGTCCGCCAGTGACCGGTGACCCACCCCATGACGTAGGAATGCGCGCATGCTTTCCGAAAATGTATATTTTGTGATATATTTCCCATCACAATATTCTTCTTTCTTCTTCTTGTGACCAACCCCCTATTTTTCACCCAGTGAACACTGACGAAAAGTCAGGAAAATTTGCACACCTCTAAAAATCGTGCCTATCTACATTCTGGCTATTTCTGATTTCCAAAATTCAAAAATATGGCACATCAGCGTCCCCAAGTGTACAAAAAATGCATTACAGGATAGGAAAGTGCCAAAAAAATGGATTGTAGAATCATGAAATTTGGCAGAGAGGTAGATAGTGACAAGAGAAGCAAAAAATATTATTACGGCAACGCCATCCGCCAATTGTCGACCAAATTTTGCGCTTTAGCGCCCCCTACAGATCAAAGCAAACTTTAATATGGGGAGCAAAAAATGTAGTTTGTTGAATTTTTTTTTAAATTTTGCACAAAATTCTATTTTGGCCTCCCGATCAAAAAAGCCAATCAGACCAATGTCATATTTTGTACGGCAAAGCCGTACCAATGACAAAAACATCCCATGTTATTCCTATGGGAAAATCGCGAAATGTCAAAATTTTGCAAATGTCTTTACTACATACTTTTACAAACTCCTCCTCGGGCGTAAGCCCGACCAAGATGAAATTTGGTGAAAATCATCCTGAGGAGTGGGGCACCAAAAGTTTTAAGTCTCCTTGCGACGAAGCCGCAAATTTGCCCAGAATTTTACAAATGACAGAAACATCCTATGTTATTCCAATGGTTCACTAGCAAGGACCACAACCTCAAGCTTGGATGCAGAAGTTTATTGGCGAACGAGAACAACGATAAAATGCATGAGAGTAGATGGTAAATGCAGTTTTGGGGCTTCTAGCGATGAGGGCAGCAGGCTCCCGGGCCTCTTGGAGGGTTTCGAAGAGCTAGAACAGAATTCGCTTCAGCACGAAGACTGTGGCCGAATTACCACTGCGGTTGTTATGCTTTCTTAAGGAGGCACTATGCTGAAGAGAGTAGGAAGGAATGGAAGCAGGACATAGTGTCTTATAGGCTGACGAGGTCCTAAAGCTAGGCTGTGCAGGATGACAAGAGGAGGCCGGTCAGAGCGGGTCAAGATGCAGATGTGAAATGAGGAACTGCGGTTGGCATTCGTTCTACGTCGAGAGCCGATATCGTGAATGTCTGAAGTGAAACACGAGAATCAGCATGGAGTTATGGTTACCCAGGATGTACTTACGCTGATAATTGAAAAGATGAGTGGCTATCGGCCGGGTAAGGCGGTGAAAGGAGGGCATGACGGAGAGTGCGCTACTTCTGCCTTGTGGATAATGTCGATGATTGTAAGGTTATCGGATTGGATGGCCACAAAATGGACGTCTACTCCTGGCCCCACGGTAGGGCAATCACGATGGATAATCATGAATATGGCAAAAGATGGGCTGAAGTGGAGCAACTTGGGCATTTGATACCCTTTACCCTTTACTTACCTTTACCCCAAAAACGGCTGGTGGAGAGCCGGCTGTAAGAAGATGGATGTTGATGAGGTCTAGGAGAAGGATGTGATGCTGTTCGTAATTGTAGCTTGGACTTAACAGATGTGCAAGGATTGCAGCAGTGTGAAGGAGTGGAACGGAAGACGTAAGCATCAGGAGTTTGTAGATGAAGACTTGCTCCTTGGGGATGGTCCGTATGTAGAAGACGAGATGACCAAGGAGCAACGAGAGCTGCCGTTTGGTGTTGCAGGAGGCGACGAGGAAGTTACTGAGAAGAAGAGACATCGGGTTTAGCTATTCGATCAGGAGGGCTGGTGGCGAAGGTCGGGCAAGGTCGTGCTGACGGTGACGGTCGTGCTGACGGCGAACGTCGGCCTGACGGCGAACGTCGGGCTGACGGCGAACGTCGGGCTGACGGCGAAGGTCGGGCTGACGGCGAAGGTCGGGCTGACGCGAAGGTCGGGCTGACGGCGAAGGTCGGGCTGATGCAAAGCGAAGGTCAGGCTGACGGCAAAGGTCAGGCTGACGGCGAAGGTTGGGCTGACGGCGAAGGTCGGGCTGACGTCGGGCTGACGTTGAAAGGACAGGCCGACAGCGAAAGGTCAGGCTGTCGGCGAAAGCTGCTTGACATCGGGTGAGAGAGACGAGGGCTTAAGTGCTGGGACAGAGTCGGAGGGATGGCAGATGTGAGGATGCCTTGGACGTCTTGGTGCCTGGCGGCTGTGGCGAGGGCATCTCGGTGCCCGGCGGTGGTGACTGAGGGCATCTCGTGCCCAGTGGCTGAGGGCATCTTGGTGCCCGGTGGCTGAGGGCATCTCGGTGCCCGGCGGCGATGGCTGAAGGCATCTCGATGCCCGGAGGCGATGGCTGAAGGCATCTCGGTGCCCGGTGGCTGAGGGCATCTCGGTGCCCGGTGGCTGAGGACATCTCGGTGCCCGGCGGCTGAGGGCATCTCTGTGCCCGACGGCGATGGCTGAAGGCATCTCGATGCCCGGAGGCGATGGCTGAAGGCATCTCGGTGCCCGGTGGCTGAGGGCATCTCGGTGCCCGGTGGCTGAGGACATCTCGGTGCCCGGCGGCTGAGGGCATCTCTGTGCCCGCCAGCTGTGACACGGCGACTATGGCGAGGGCATTTCGGTGCTCGGCGGTAGTACCGATCTGGTGCGAGGTTGAGAACGGGGCATACTGGTTGATGGGGGTCGAATATAAGGCCTGAAAGGGGTAGCATGTGGCTGGCTGGATGCTGAGCTGAAATGTTAATGGGTACGCTGGGATAAATGTGAGGTTGAGAAAGGAGGCTGGTGGAGCCAGCTAGCCTTAGTTAGGGCATGTGAAGTGCCCAGTGACACTGAGGGTGGAGGTTGCGCCATGAAAGGCTGAGGTACGGGGCATCAGAGGGCATCAGAGGGCCCGGGACACTGATGGTGGGGCTCGGCAGGCACTGGTGAAAGCACAAGGCTTTGGCAGGTGGTTGAGGGCCCAGCATACCAGTGGTGTGGAGAGACTATGGCGCGGAGAGCGAGCAGGCGATGCAGGGTGGAGCCAACGACGCAGAGAGCGGTGCGGTAGCGAAACCAGCGAGGCTGGCAGTAGAGGCCACAAGGCCCGTGAGGTGCAGGGCTTTTCTAGTTGGTGACACTTCCTGGTGGAAGTCCGAGTACTGAGTGGAGAACAGGTATCGGGAGCAATGCGAAGCTGCTAGGAGCAAGGACATTTGCAAGGGAACGAAACATGGGGATAAGCCACCTAGCGCTTGAGGGCAATGCTGTGTTAGGGAGGTGAGTTGAACCTGGCAATGCAGTGCCCGAGAGATGAGTTGAACCTGGCAATGCAGTGCCCGAGAGATGAGTGGAACCTGGCAACACTGTGCTCGAGAGATGAGTGGAACCTGGCAACGAGATGTCGAGGAGACTTGTTTGTTTTTGCTGGCTGTTGCTCCCTCCAGCCAACAGCCAGCTATCAATAGAACAATAGACCTTAGTCACAGGTGAAACTAGGTGAGGCCAACTATTAATCAAACAAGACAGACCAATTAATCAAGTCCCAGGTGACAAACAAACAATTTTCCAAACAAAGACAGGTATTCAGTGACTCCTCCCTGGGGGCAGGACTCCCACTACTTAGAGGAGCATATAAGCCCAAGTTCCCAGACCAGCTCTCTGATTGACAATGACTTTTGGATAAAAGTCGAAACGTCTCGATCTTCAAACGGCGTCCGGATGACAACCCCTGAAACCCTTTCTACGATTCTGGCTTCTTGTAATTATTAGCTTAATTATTAGATTCTTATAAGAGATAAGATAATAAGATAACTGGTAAGGTAAATGAGCTTATAGCTATTTACAACTGTCTTATTACAAGTTGATAGCCTAGACCAGGGGTGCCCACACTTTTTCAGCAAGTCAAAATGATCTACCACCACCACTATAAAAATGCAAAATATAAAATTATTCACAAATATATTGATATACCATTTAAACATATGCTGTATATAAGGGAAGGTGTAGCAGTGAGCCTGCAACTCTACAAAGTCAATAAATGCTGGATTAGTGTTCCGCAGTTATACATGTGTGCAGGATGGAAAAAAAGAATTATTTTGCAAGAATAGACGATGGATAAACGCATAGATTCTTCTGAGAAAGTTTAGCTCATGGGCCATACAAAGTTAAGGCCATTTTCTGGAAGAAATAATGTATTTATGTAATATTACCTAAAATCACTATTTGAATTGTCACAACTGCCAAATCTGAACCTAGATTACAGGTTAATCAACAACACGTAGAATCTATATCCCTCTTATGTTGATGGTATAATTGTAGATTTTCGAGGAAATTGACTGTTTATCATTGTTGAATCACTGTACATGTGCTGTACTCCCCCCTCCCTCACTCATCCTCCAGACAGAGATGTACACAAGTCATTGGCCGCAAATCCAAGTCAAGTCTCAAGTCTTTGGCCGGAAGTCCAAGTCAAGTCTCAAGTCTTAAAACAAACTGAATATGTTAATATGCGTAGTTTAGATAATTTTTTTTATTATGGTACATTGACGACATTAGACTGATATGGAATTTTAGTTTAGATCGGACCTAAAAATCCAGCCCGACCCGGCCAGAGCTCACGCGCGTACTGTCCGAACCTGACCTGGCCGAGTCATTCGCTGCATGATTCGACCGGACCTGAGCACATGTAGAACAGGAGCTACGTGAACTGAGTTCCGTGCAGAGTTTTATTGGCAGAATAAGCACGCCTGACAGGGATTCAAGTGTTCAGTGTTCTACCTGCACTAACGTGACGTCTCCTGTAACAGACGTGCATGATCCCTCCGCTGACGCTGGCTAACATTATCTGTCTCCCTCGCTTCTTTCTTCAGCTTTTTGAGAAGGCATTTGTGGCTCTCTCCTCTGCTGCTCTCTCTCTCTCTCTCTCTCTCTCTCTCTCTCTCTCTCTCTCTCTCCTCTGCTCCGTGTAGAAGCCGCACTCTTCCATTAAGGCGTCTTTTCTCACGTCACCACTTAATTAGGGGATGAGGAGGAAAACAACACAGCACTGACTCCGTTGATAGCCGATGATAGCAGCAATATTTGGTTATATGTGGGTGGTTTTATGTGCGTAGGGTGTGTGTGTGTGTGTGTGTGTGTGTGTGTGTGTGTGTGTGTGTGTGTGTGTCTGTGTGTCTGTGTGTCTGTGTGTCTGTCTGTGTGTCTGTGTGTCTGTGTGTCTGTGTGTCTGTCTGTGTGTCTGTGTGTCTGTCTGTGTGTCTGTGTGTCTGTGTGTCTGTCTGTCTGTCTGTCTGTCTGTCTGTGTGTCTGTGTGTCTGTGTGTCTGTGTGTCTGTCTGTCTGTCTGTCTGTCTGTGTGTGTGTGTGTGTGTGTGTGTGTGTGTGTCTGTGTCTGTGTGTCTGTGTGTCTGTCTGTGTGTCTGTATGTCTGTGTGTCTGTCTGTCTGTGTGTCTGTGTGTCTGTCTGTCTGTGTCTGTGTGTCTGTCTGTCTGTGTGTCTGTGTGTCTGTCTGTGTGTCTGTGTGTCTGTCTGTCTGTCTGTCTGTCTGTGTGTCTGTCTGTCTGTCTGTCTGTCTGTCTGTGTGTGTGTGTGCGTGTGCGTGTGCGTGTGTGGTTTTATTGGCATTTGCGGACATGGCACAACAAACTCACCACGCCACTCTCAACGGTAACAAGTCCGGACAACAGTGTTGCCAGATTTTACTGACAGTTTCCAGCCCAAAGTCCACATAAAACCCGCCAAGATCAATGAAAACCAGCCCAAATTATAAACTTTCCAAAATGACTATTTAAATGGCATACAAAGCACAGTTGCAACGGTAAAATCATGAACAAACCAACGGCACACACCAGATAAACATATAGACCACAGTCGGGCCCTTAGCCCTCCTTATTTGGCAACTATACAATACCACCATCTGATTGACGTGTTTGACTAATATATACTGAATATGATTGTATTTAAGATTTTACTACACATTTTGCCTATTTTGTCCCCTGTTTGACAATCTTCATAACATTTATAAGAGTGTTAACTGTCTATTTATTTTCAACTGTACGTCACATTTTGATGACACACTTCCTGTTATTTTAAACTTGTATTTATCAACATTTCTTCTGTAACTGTACTTCAAAAATGTAAAAACTGCAAAATATTTACCACAAGTGCCCTCCCACTAAACTAAGCCATAATTTGAATATAATGAGAACTTGTCATATAGACTTAAGTCCCATGCAAACTGGAATCAGAATTGTAATACATAGTGTGCTTACGCATAGTGCGTAGTGTGCTTTGGACTCATTCTCCAGAACCGGGGCAATCCACTTCAGCTCGGGGTGGTTCTCCCATTACTTCCAATATACTTTCTTGTATTTCCCCCACTTGGGAATCTTGTTTTAAATCCTGTATCTCCACTAGTCCAGCCGTGAGATAAACTTACCTCACCTTAAACCCTAAACGTTAAGCAGGACTCCAACGCCAAACCCGAGGGTGCGCAGACTGAGCCGGTGTTTATTGTTTCCATCCAATCAGAGGTCGATTAGACATTTTGACTGACAACCAGCACAACCAATGTCACTGTTGCAAACAACTAAAACCATTTAATATTCTATTTCCATAATTACTCTATTCTATTCTATTATTCTATTTAACATTCTATCAACAACTCAATCAATAATACACAAATATTTATGAAGATTGGGTGCACGGTGGCAGAGCGGTTAGAGCTTCTGCCTCTCAATAAGGAGATCGTGAGTTCGAATCCCAGACCACCCCAACATCGTGGTTTCGAATTCCGAACCACCCTAACATCACACGATCTCTCTGGGTGGAGTCTGCATGTCCTCCCCGTGGGTTCTCTCCGGGTTCTCCGGCTTCCTCCCACTGTCCAAAGACATGACTGTGTAGGTTAATTGACAACTCTAAATTGTCCCTAGTGAATGAATGTGAGAGTGAATGGTTGTCTGTCCTTGTCTCTGTCTCTGTGTCAGCCCTGCGACGAGTTGGCCACTGTCCAGGGTGTACCCCGCCTAAGGCCCAGAGTCACTGGGATAGGCTCCAGTCACCCGCGACCCCTAACTGGAATAAGCGGTAGAAAATGAATGAATGAATGAACATATGCACCCGCCCAACGCTATTTTTTTCCGCCAGAAGCCAACAAAAGGAGCCCAATTGACAAAACAACAGGCAAAGTGGGACGTACCATCATGGCAGGGGGGTATATGGAATAGTCCAAACTGCACTAACCAAAGGGGGTTTTACACACTAATACAGAGGGAAAAAGATGATGGGAGTGAGAACAAGTTTGAACAGAAATAAAAATGTACAGTTTTAGCCAGTTTTAGTAACAACTATGCTGGGAGAAATATGGCATCTTGAAAACTATCCTCTGGTTCTTCCTACTTTCCTATCAACTTTTTTTTAAAGATTTTAGTTCAACTGCAGTCTGTTCATCACATGCTTTTCTCGCTCTCCGCTTCTCTCGAGTGGAGACTGTTTCAGACACTGCAGCGACTGCTCTAGTGACGACCCCCCTTAACTGCCTGGAGGAACTCTCTCTACACTGGATGAACTGTTTGTTATTCATCCATAGGAGTGGGATCTCTCCTTCACTGTGGTTCTCCCCAAAGTTTCTATTTTTTTCCCACAGTTTTTTTTTTCTTGCTGAGAATGAGGGTCAAGGACAGGGGATGCTCTGGGACAGTTATCCATTTGCTAAATTCTCTTGAACATTGTTTATTTGAACTGCTTCCTTCCTGTGGCCCATCAAGGCAACTCTTGTGATTTTGGGTGCTACAAAAATAAATTGAATTGAATTGAATACATACATGCCTACATGCCTACATACATACATACCTGCACTATACTGTACTACTTACTAACCTATATACATACAGAAATACATACCCATATTGTATCTATTATTACATTATTGACTGATAATGTAATAAGTTATTACATTACTGGCAAGGGTTTATTACGTTATTGACTTATTACATTTAAAAATTGCCAAATTGATTACGTTATTGGCCGTCATTACGTTATTATTACGTTATCGGTTGCTTCACCTCTGCTACCTCTTCAAACACTGTTTTATTTGCAAATATGCATGACTACCTTGGAGCGCAGTTCAAGTCAGCTCTGAGTGGTCTGTTTGCTCACCTACGGCTACTTCATCCGCCGCCTTTTCACCTGTGGACTTCTCACCTGTGGCCTCCTCGCCTGCGCACTCTGTCAGGGATTCCTCTTCTGCAGGCATTTCACCTGCAGCTAATTAAGGGCACTTCATGGCCTCTGCTACCTGAGACATGACCAGCACTTTTGGAGAAGAATGAGAGTGCAGAGCCTGATTTCAATTACTATTGGGCCATTGCTGAAATGAAAGCAGATGTTAAACAAAATAACAACCAACTGAATGCAATGAAATTGTTTCTTGACCACACGTGTGCAGAACTGTTATTGACAAAGGAAAGAGTGCTTGAGTTGGCAACTCAATCCTGTGCCTCAGCAAAAAACTGCAGTTGCCCAGGGAAGTAGAATCTCTACAACTGTAGGGCTACTCACGGTGCAGGAATCTTGTTCTCTGTGGCCTAGAGTAGCAGCAACAGAATGTCAGGGGAGAAGTCCTCCAGGTTCTCCAGCATGTCCTGCTCTAGGCTAGGGACAAACTCCCTGACATCATAGACACCATGCACTGCCCCAGATGTCCTGACACCACCAGAGGCATCGTCATTCAGTTTGCCTTGTGGCACTACAGAGATGCCCTCTGGCATGCAGCCAGAAACTCAGCATTCCTCAATACCAACAACATGAAGGTTGAAGACCCTCAACTGAGGATTGGGAGAGGAGATGCCAACTTTGGCCTCTCATAGAAGGGGCACGGAAAGACAACAAGCGAGCCTCCTTTAGGGGAGGCCGTGCTTTCATAAAAGGAACTGAGATCTTCCCACCAGGCATGGCCCCTCTGAAGATAAACCGTACTTCATAACACACGATGTTTGTGACAAAATATATATACAAAATATTGCGTAGCAATAAGGAATGAATTAATTATTATACAATACAAATATCCTTTGATAAAACAAAGGCTTAAGTTGAAAAAGTTATGCATTTATTCTTTCAGAATGTTGGGTTTTAGTCCTTAGTCTCTATGTAAAATTCTGATAGACACTGCACTGTCAACACTGCTGGTGGTAGCACTTTACTTTGTTTAGTGATCCACAAGGATCTTGGTGTTTGCTCCCTTTTACTTTTCTCTTTCTTAAAATTCAAATGTGACAATCTCATAGCACTAGAATAATGGTAAGTTTTGGAAAAGTCAATGGGGAAAGAAATATGGGCAGCACACAAGTCAGAAAAGGCAGCTTTTCATGGTATTAAAATAAAACTTTTCATTGCTCATGAAACCGACTCAGAAGGGCACTATATTATATTTATTCTTTCCATCTCCTCAATAACCATAATAGAGTAATTTCACATTGTTCAAAATCCCAAGGAATTTCCCGAAGATCATGCGTGACATTGCGTGATTTGCAATTGAAGGGGCATGTGTTATCAAATACAGCATTAACTACATTGACGGATAATAAAGTATTGAAAAGCGCTGGAAACCGTATCGATTATACAGATTATTTTAAACGTATTGGTGGCAAGATGTCATGGACGAAGTCAGTAGGAAGTGTACCTGATCATTTTAGCATGACGAGCAGCAAAGATTATTTGATTAACAGCAACGATTTGACTGGGACAGTCTCTGAGCGTTTAAAAGCTTCAAGGCTTATAAATTCTTCAGCAATGGCTACATACAGAAAATGAAAACTGCTTGGCATATCAACGTGAAAATATCAGACGGTGGTTCATTCCTGGCGAATGCTGAGGTGATGGCTTCTATGTCCCGTTCTATCTACAGGGCATTTGTATGTGTGCTTCAAGAGGGAAAATCAGTGGGGCCACTTGCAGTTGCGTTGTTCAGTAAGAAAGTGTTATTATTTCTTTCTTTGAATAATATTACTGACAAGCTTACTAACTGTAGAACTTTGAAATGCTTCATTTATTGAAATTTTAGATATATTCATTGTGTTTATCTTAAAGTATATGTCAAAAACAACTAAGTTGTTATGATGACTTGGAAGCAATGTTCCCTCAAATTTTTTCATGTGTCTGAGCGAACACAAAAACTCCCTGAGCAGAGCCTTGGACCACTGTGAGCGACATCAGATGCACTGTGGCCACATCGGTGTCACACTCGTTCAAAACGATCAGAGCAGTGCAGAAACAGTCTGTATTGGGCACTTTTCGCAAGACTTTGTTGGCCTTCATCCATTAATGAAGCATCCCCTGGATAGAATTTTGAATTTAACTTATAGCAGGTAACTTTGAAAGCTGGGGGGGGGTCATTTTCAACAAAATGGGTGTAATATCCTGGGATTTTGGGGTGTTTTAGATCAACAAATTCAAATGTTATAGTGATACATTTTATGATCATGCAATAAGCTTACATAAGTTACATAGTGCACCTTTAATCATACATTATGATTGCAGGCTACTTCTGTCCAAGATTTAAATGGAGGCTTTGTTTATCATAAGAAAACTTGTGGCACAGTTGAGTTCACCTGTGTAGTTCACATGCTGCTGATCACTTATGTCTAAATCTTATCAGTGTTCCTCTGTGAGCTGCACTGTCCTCCTACTCTCTGATCACAGCCCCTTAGCTATAATTTAATTTAGGTAGAATTAACAATAATTTAAAAAAAAATGGATATCATCATTAAGTTGTGTTCAAATCAGAGTCATGGTGTTTTTCCCCTCCAAAGCTTTCACAGTTTTCTGATTGCATTTTTAACATTTTATAAAGACTGACTTTTATCCAGCAACACTTATATGCAATATTCATTTAATTCTGTAACCTGCTTACATTTCCTCTGGAAACCTCTGGACAAAGTAACCTGTGTGTCATGTTTAGATCATAAGCCTATGTTTCAAATAGGCCTAATGATCATTTACAGTTAACTCTTGACTCAGGATGTCATTGATTAGACTTTACTGTAGCTCTGACACGAGACAGTGTTCTGTAGCCTAAATAAACTTTCCGTCAGTGGCCATTAATTTTCATTCCTCCAATTTTCACTTATTATTCTGTGCGCATAGAGCATTTAATGCCTCATTACGCACACGGCTAATTTACATATCAATACACACGAAAATTGTGCGAAGCACTAAACTTTGCGTTTGCTCTGATTAGTTCATGATTCTTCATCACGAGTGCTGAAGACAGTGATGAAGAATCAGTCTGAGAAGTCTGTGTCTGTGCCGCACTGCTCACGGCGCTCACGTCTCTGCCGCATAAAGACGCATAAAGACGTGCGGAGACAAGTCAGATCCAAAATGAATGAGCTCAGGGGTCCGCAGAAACGGGCCGTAATGCCTTACTTTCACCCCTGATGGGGAGCACGAGTCTTCGCGGTAATTTGCGATATTCTAGACGCATAAAGTTGTCAGCTGTTTGTGCTCAAAACTCAGTGAATACGAGACGGGTTGGTCCAGAAGAAAGACTAGTTAAAAGCTCATGGGATGTAGAACTTTAGTTCCCCCGGAGCCTTTGATTTGGCGTTAATTTGTTAATGATCAGATGTGTTCAGGTGCACGTCACTGTGTGTGGCTCGCGCCTCTCGCTCTCTTTCTCTCTCTCTTTCTCTCGTGCGCGACAAAGATTTTCTCTGCGCGATGCCCCTGGGAGCTGTGCGCAATTGCACACGCGCGCAGCTTAGAGGGAACAGTGCTTGGAAGAATGCAAAAAGTTAATCCACACACGTGTACATGGTTTTCGACTTTGCGATGCAGCTGTCTGGAAGCGGGATCCACAAACTTCTTGGTGAGCGATTTCAAAGTCAAGTCCATGCGACCAGTTTGCCTCGGCCACGTTGATTTTCCGTGTGTCCTGTTCAGGAATTCTTAAAAAACCACATTCGTTCCCTTCTTTGTCCCTTCAGTGATTGCATCCAAACACGCAATTATGTATTATATATTTGAGTTAAGTAGATCAGTACCCATATAAACAATGCCCCTTCAAATGATCTCTCGCTTAATCTCACATACTCAACGGGGACCTGTGCATGTGCACTAACAATGTGAAAGGACGGAGGCAACAATCTGAGCAGGGTGGCCCAGACTTCCCTCTCCACACACACTTCCTCCAGCTCTTCCAGGGGGATCTTTCCAAGGCTAGCCAAGAGACATTGCTCCAGAGTGTACTGGGACTTCCACCTGTCACCTAGGACCTGTTTGCCATTGGAGACACAAGCAGGGGCATAATGTCCCTAAGCAACATAGCTCCTAGGATCATGAAAGAATATAATTCTGGCTTAATAAATATGTAGAGATGTATTTGATATTGGGTAGTGATATCAATGTAGTCATAAGCAATAAGCTGATACTACAGAAGTTAAGAGCCACCTTGCACCACCCTAGGACCACAATGTGGCAATGTTAAGCTTTACTTTGACGCTAGCTTCCAATATTTCCAGAGCTTTATGTTGGAAGTTCAAGTCTTCTTATTCATGAAGAGGTCATCAATCACACTAAATTACATATAAACATTCATTTCAAAAATTATTCTCACCAAAATTATTTTAGTTCCTTGTGGGAGCTCTTAAAATTAACAATTCTTTAAAATCACAGTTGTAACCTAGCAAAAACTAGAAAACAACAAATAAAGAAAACTAAAATAGACCGGTCTTTGATGAGGATGGAGGGACAAATCTGTTATATTACAAGACGTGACAACGCTATATATCTTAAACCTAACAAATCTCCAGGCAATGGTTATCTCTCAGCAGAAATAACCCTAACCCTAAGTCACTTACAGAGGTGCTTGCACCATTCTTCCTAAAATGTATGCTGAAAGCATAGAAAAGGCCACACTTCCCCAAACACTAGTCCAAGGTCTAATTACTCTTATCCCAAAACCAAAGAAAGATCTTTTGTCCTTAGAAAACTGGCACCCAAATTGTCTCCTTAATGTACACTACAAACTCTCAGCTCCTTTACTTGCCAAACAAATAAATAAAAAAAATCTACCATTCATCATAACAGTGTCACATTCTGGCTTGAATAGCAGACACATATAATATATGCCTGGTTCTTGACCTGATGGACTTCTCTCATCTTATTGATGGCAGTTTTATTTTATCTTTTATCTTTTGTCTTTTATAGAGTTTGACACTCTAGAACAAGGTTTTATCTTTCAATCATCAGAAATTAAAAGTTCTGTAATTACCAACTCAATCGATGCCAGTGGCCCATACATTTTCTAGATTTTACATCCTTAAATTACTACATTCAAAATTAGTTGGCTAAGTACCATACAAACATATAGTAAAGTAACATACAAACTGTAAAGTAACATACAAACTCCTTTATTGCAACCCCAGGAGGTTAATGAACACAAGATGAACATTCTGTGGATACAAATCTGAAATGGTAACTCACCTTCAGGACATGTCCCACTGGAAATATTTCGTCAGGTTCATTCAAAAATCTACACCCAATTTTACTTTTCTGTTTCAAGATATGCTCTTTGTTTTTGTTTTTTCAACTAAACTTAACCAGTACTACATAATAATCCTATTTATAATTGTGGCAAAATGTCATCTTCACTCTTATTAGTAAATAAGAGTGATGCCACCAGGCCAGGTCGATAAAGTCACAATAGAAACTCAGCTTTTGATATTTTGTTCATTTGTCACTTTAACCATATTGCTAGATTTTCACATGAAAATAAATTTATTCAGGTGATCTGTGATCCAGTTTTTCTTCCTCTGTTACAGTTCCGGTGGTTCCAGATTGAGGTCCTGCAGGCCATGCAAAAAAATGTGAAGCTGGATGAAGAGTATATTGCTGTGAGTTACAGTTTAATAATGACCCTGTATTGAAACATTACTAATGATAGCCATACCTGCTGTCAATGCTCAATCCCGTCAGATCTTGGAAGTTAAGCAGGTCAGGGCTTGGTTAGTACTTGTATGGGAGACCGCTGAAATACCAGGTACTACAGTGGGGAAGCTGGAGGAAGAAATGTCTTTGTGTCCTTAGGCAAGACACTTCACCCACATTGCCTTGTATAAGAATAGTTTGTGTGAATGGTTGGTGGTGGTCGGAGGGGCAGATGGCGTAGATTGACAGCCTTACTTCCGTCAACAGTACCTTACCACCATCGAGTGTGGATTTAATGAAGTGTGTGAAGCGTCTCTGAGTGTCCAGAAAAGTGCTATATAAGTACAATGTATAATGTATTATTATTATTATTATTATTATTATAGTGCTCTATTTTCCAGCAAATTATTAGCATTATTATAGGAATTTAAAAAATGAAACTTGAGGCATTTTCACACATTAGTCCCTATTTAGTTGTAGGAACCACCCAGTTCCCTTTGAATGTGTTTACACAAGCGATATTTAAAAAATATTACAAATACAATAAAATTAGGACTACAAAAGTGTTTTAGCCTTCATCTTACTCCTTTTGTGTACTATTAACCTTGCACATAAAACTGTGATGCACAAAAGCTCTGTAACCTACTCAGGCTCATTCACATTAGTGCAAAGCACTTTTATTTTGGCTTGCAGCACAACCAGAGCGATTTTGCGGCGGCCGCACTGGCCAACATGCATGACAACCAGTCAGTGATTTTTTCAGCCAAATGGTTGCCCTCAGAAAGATTTTTCCCACATCTACAATGCAACAAAAATAGGCTATAAAATAGTGCACTGATCATATTTTTCAATAGCCTGCGGAATCAGCTCCAGTGTTGTACTGTTCACTTTTATGGTCAGGTATCATCTTGGATACCTTGTGTATGTGGCCCTGAGCAAAAAAGTCTTTGGGACCACCCCCTCTCTTTAACGGGAATGCAGCCATTTTGAATGAAAAAATGAAATTTTCCGAAATGTTGCCCCTCGTAAAAACCTTGTCCTAGGGTTTTTATCCGACGGACTCCAAACTGAGTCAGTATCATCAAGACATATCTGGGATCAAAAGTTGATCAAAGAATTATCATAAGTCTTAGGGTGTGGTCATAACAAGCTCTTAATGAAGCGGAAAATTTTAAAGAAAAGTCTTGCAAATATTGTCGTATCGGGACGGACCCAATGAGGCTTTTCTGTATTTTAATGAGATGGACATAACAATATGTAATTTAAACTTCTATCTTTAAAAATGGCTTTCCAGCATACCCTATGAAGTTTAAATGGGACAAAAATGGTTGTTCTTCCTAAAGTTATGAAATTTGGTACACACATCCTTTATGTGATTCTGAACAAAAAAGCCAATGAAGACCATGCCATAGCTCCACCCACATTTGCATAGCATAGCATAGATTTTACTGATAAAGTCGTGATCTTGGAAAGTGCGTCAATGTGATTGCATACGGTGTCTGTGATATTACCGCCAGATCAGTGCGGCAGTAGCTCAGTTGGCAGAGTGGGCGCCTTCTGATCCGAAGGTCGGCAGTTCGAATCCCACTCCAGACATGGACTAGTTGAGTGGTCAGATCCTCTGACCCTCAGGTTGGTGGTGTGATTTCAGCTCCTTCAGATGAATACTGCCTTTGTGTCTTTGGGCAAGACATTTAACCCACCTTGCCCTCAGTGTCTGCATACACTGGTGTATGAAGGTGTGAGTGAATGGGTGACTGGTTCCTTGATGTAAAGCGCTTTGAGTGCCTTAAAAAAGGTAGAAAAGCGCTATATAAATGTCACCATTTATCTTGTCTGTTTTACTCCCCCCGACATGCGCTTGTCCCGTTGCATGGTAAGGAGTGAGGCAGATGCCGGCCGGTCCTTAGGCTCAGCTGCCCACTTCAGAAAAGTGAGTTTTTGACAAATAGCGGTTCAAAGCGATGAAAGGAGTTTACGGGTACCTTATTGGCCACAGCAAAGGCAAATTAGGTGAATGGATCACATTTAAAATCATGTTATTCGTCAGCCGATCGGAGCGGAGTCTTAGCTACTCGTGTCTCGTGTTGATGACATCATTGATCTCTCAGGAGGATCTCTCTCCCATTTTTTTAATATGCTGCCACAAGCTTGCAGGGTCGCTGCGCGCCCTCAAAGCAGTGCCTGGCTGTTTTAGTGCAGAGACAACCTTTATTTTTAATAAAGCCTCATTTGTGTCACTTGAATAAGCCTATAATAATGAATAGGAACTTAAAACTGTTTAGAGGAACACATGTACAACACCAAACGTCTCGCACATGGACGTGTCGTGGTCACACCCACCTCTCACACCATTCATTCATACAGTTAGCCCATTGATCCATTCACCAGAGTTTGCTCTATTTTACTCACAAGGTTTAAAGCGCTATCCTGTGATCATCCACCTGACGCTCAGAGCTCTCCTCCTCACATCTCGACCTGCTCTGTTCTTCCTCAGGACCAAGGTGTTTTGGTCTGATCACATATCAAGTGACACCATTGATCAAGATACCCCATTAATTTGAAATTGTATTTTTTCGACATTTGACACAGATCGATACAGTCTTGCGCAAAAGCACACTGTAAACTCAGCAGATGGACTGTCCTAATTTGAATACACTGCGTTCCAAATTATTATGCAAATGATATTTTTCTCTGATTTTGCAATATAGTCAAAAATAAAAAACCTAAAATGCATTGTTCCAAATTATTATGCACAACAGAGTTTCAAACCATGTTTTTGTTGTAAAGATCTTAAAATAGTCATTTGTCAGAATATTAGAGGCATATGTCTGTCTGATAATGTCTTATGAGATTCTCCTCAAAGGTTTTTCACGTGTTGGTTGTGTGAGTTCTGGCATCCTTCTGATGCATCACAATGCCCAGCCTCATTGTTCATGTGTTGTTTAACTGACGTGTGTTCCCCGTTGTGACTGTTTGTTTCAGGGCAGTCGCAGAGTCTATGAAGTGGAGGTGAGGAACCAGGCAAAAGCCCTGGAGAAGGAGCTGAGACGAGGAGCATACAGAGACTCTCTGGTAATACACTGACCTGCAGAGACCACAGTAAAAGGCTAATGATGAAAAGTAAAGTCAATGACACATGAAATTCACAACAAAAAACATATAAGACGATGTGCACAATATGCTCAAGGTAAGGTCAAGGTCTTATAGGTTGTGAGGTCAATTTATTCTCTGCTTTTTAACACATCTTTCAATTCCGCTGAGGAAACCTGTCACGAATTTTCTCTCATTACTATATTACCTTTCACTCTAGTCACAGCTTCCCTGGGCTAGACTGAGGGAAGCAAGGCTGCCAATTCGAGCCTGAAGTCTGCACAACTCTCCCCACCAACTCCTGTTAAATAAAAAAAAAATCCCAGTTGGGCCTTAAGGCCCAAAGTCACTTTTCATTTAAGTAAATGAAATCCAAACACAGTATATGCTGGACATATATTACCCCAATAAAAATAACAAACCTAGCACATAGCTCATGTAAGAAACCACAAATCATAAGTAATTACTGATTCATTTAGTTTGCTTGCCAGGTCATTTATCATAAGACATGAGCATTAACAAAAGTTGGAAAAGAAAATATATGATTCCGACACACGCTGATAAATTAGCACCTTTTTTCTTTTGGTATGTGATAGAATTCACTAAATATAGTTTTGAGGCGTTTATTTGAAGTTAACCACCAATGGCATCCCAGTCATTTCAATGTACAAAACTTGTGTTTTCATCCAAAAGGGGGCATTCCGGGACTCGCCATGGGTGTCGTCATCTTTTTTCCGTTGTATTAGTTGACATGGGGCAGACAAGATCAACAGAAAATAAATTCTACATGTGCTACAAAGCCGTTTTCAGGCCGCCCAGGACATCGGTGCATTGCTGACTTGTTGCCACTGTACATTAAATATTTTACACAAATCAGTCTACTTAATAGTGTATTTTTAGTGGTGAGACTTTTCCCTCATTCACCATTTGCATGAACAGAGTTCTCAAACCAGAGGTGCATTTGCGTGTGAAGTGCAGCTTTTTGGCAAAAAGAGGAAAAAGTTATCATTGTTGGGGGTTACGAGGTAGTTGGTAATCCATCATACTACTCTAAGGCCCAGATTTATGTCGCGATTGCACAGGTGCATAATTGGTTCGTGCTAATCTGGAGCAAAAAGCGTGTAGTATTGATGACTCCGGAGAAGATGCGACTCTTTCACCTGTTCCTTGTCTCTCTCTCTTATCTCGAGCATCTCTCTCTCATCCTGGGCGTCTCCCTCTTATCCCGAGCGTCTCCCTCTTGTCTTGGGTGTCTGTCCCATTATCCCGTAAACTCTGCTTTCGAGGAGGCTGTAATAAAATCCTCACGATCAACAGTTATGTTTTCAGCAGGACTGGTTTAAGGCAAACCCCTGCAGGTTTTCCACCACATTCTGTCTGTGTGTGATCTGACATCTGAACTCAGGATAAACATGCTGTCTGACTGTCTTTTTCTGTCTAAACGTTCAGAAACACCGTGGTGTAGGTTCAAATGTTTGAAGGAGATAGACTCTAGTCACAGACTTTAAAGCGTAAAATCTCATTAAAACGTTGATGTGTTATATAATGGAAATAATATATATCATGTTTTTGGCCAGTGAGGCTTGTGAATATCATCATTTATCATCATCTCCATATGTGTCTGTTCACCCAGGCACATGCGCATTTCCACTTCTTCTGCACCCACGGTAAACTAATTTACATATCAAATATGTGCCACAGACAATACAGGGAGTTTCTGATGTTTAATAAGGTACAACACGCCCTCAAAATAGCACATGCTAATTTTAAGTAGTACTCACAATTTATCACCTGCCTTAGTAAATCAGGGCCAAAGAGAACTAAATTACTTTTCTTGAGTAACGAGTAACTCAACCCATTACTTTTGTTTCGCCAAGTAATCAAGTACTACTTACCCTTACAAATCAATTACACATTAGTTCTATTTAAGACCGAGCTGCTCATACCTCCTTCAACAGGTCCTCCTCTTGCGCCTCCTCCTCTCCTCATGGGCTTACGGTTCTCACAGCATAATGCTATAGTTTCCCCTACCACTAAAATCATCCACAACTAGTATTCTGGTATATGAATGGTGATAGTGTGTTGTGAGAGTGATTGCGGGACACTGGATGGAAATTAGCCCAAGGCTACAATCCGGTGTGGTAACACAGCATGTGTATCATATATGTTTATTAAAATACACAGTCCCAACCAAAAAAAGAAATAAAGAAAAAAATAATAATTCATAATAGTAGATAATAGAGTACTCTAACTCCTTTTGTTTTTTTTTGTTTTTTTTTTACAAACTAGAAAAATAATAACAATAAAGAGGAAACGTAATGACTTATTTTTAAAAGTGACGCTACCTAACACTGTACATTATGTGTAGTGATTATCTTATGTTGTCTTAGGTTTGTCGTTTGTTAATAAAGGCCGTCTGATCATTGTGAATGTAATTTACAGTATGATAATACACGTTTAGAATTTAGTCAATAAGTGCCAGGGCAGACATATGTTAATGCATGTTTAATGTATAATGACAATATACAACATCTGAGCTTTTCTAAGTGTCCAGTTAAAAGCTGTTAAAGGTCCCATATTCTGCTATTTTCCCCTTTACACAGTCTAGCTCACTCTGAGATCTGACCCCCCCGAACAGAGAGCAGTCTGCCTCCCCCACCCAACTTGCGCGCCTCCCCCACCCAACCCGTGCCGAAGCCTAGAGCGGAGATGGTGCATGCGCCGTGTGCTCCGGTAAACAGCGATACACAAACACTGAATAAACATTTTATCCGTCATGACGGTGCGTCGTGCCGAGTCCTACGTCCTGGATCTGACCTGGAGTTTGACGTGCTCCAGTACCTCAACGACGGACGTTGCCGTTTGGTAAATAACAAGCTAACTCTTCGATCTGTCGTATCCATCGTGTAATTACTGTGTAGCATTAGCATTAGCTGTTTTTATTCTTGCGGCTGCGCGCTTCCCGGAGGCGTGGCTTCAACACCGCGTCATCCTGGTGAAGCCGCGTCATCTTAGTGAGGAGCCCCCGTCTGCCTGCTCAGCCAAGGGGGACGGAAAAGACAGTTCTCTAGTGAAAACATGCGGAAATCAATCAAAAAACCACTTTGGGCACAACATACGAGGCCCAAATAGCACTGTAGGAAGGTTAAAACCTCTGAAAAGTCAATTTTGCATGTTATGGGACCTTTAAAAGTAGAGGGGTAAGCGTTTCTTTTAAAGCTTTTATACCACTCTGAGGTGAACTTATCACTGCTTGTAGACTTATTGCTCTTTAATCTCTTGATTACACCCTGTATTTCCAAAACTGTTATTTCAGCTCGGCAATTTTTGTCTTCCATAAATCTTGAATTAGCAATATGTCCAGGGGAAGAATTTGCATCTTGGAAAAAACTTGGAGCAAAGCCACGGCAATACAAACATAATGTAAAATCGCATGCTATACAGCTTACAGTCAGTCAGTGTTACGCTCTAGGAAATGGTGAATGGTGAATGAAGAATGAAAACATACTCCGTCTCCAGCACCACAATGTTTGAAATTACGTCACTGCTTATGAAAGTACTGTCCAAACTCAGAGGAGTGTGCTCATTGTACATATGAGTGCAGTGGACATCTGATCTCTCTGGGTGGAGTCTGCATGTCCTCCCCGTGTTACCGTGGGCTTTCTCCAGCTTCCTCCCACCGTCCAAAGACATGACTGTGTAGGTTAATTGGAAACTTTAAATTGTCCATAGTGTATGAATGTGAGAGTGAATGGTTGTCTGTCAATGTCTCTGCGTTAGCCCTCACACTTCAGTGAGTCTGTCTCAAACCAATGACTCCATAAAGTCGAAACTTGTTCCAACAAAGTTTGAAAAAGGTGTTTGCGTGTCAGACTCATGTTGTCATGTTGTAATAATTTATGGATTGTGACGTCGATCGGAGTCTGTGCAACTTACCCTGACAGTATGAGATAGTGAATGAGCCTAATAGTGTCACATTGGTGAGACGGTTAGAGCTCTGCACTGACAGACATGAAAAAAGAGTTCGAGATCGGTTGATTGCGGGATTGATAGGTAGGTCAAGAATCACTTACATCGGAAGTTTTGCTGCTTTTCAGAAGTAAGATAATAAAAGCATAAATAAACAAAATACAATAGACTGCATCCCTCCACAGGAGAAAATTGTTGGCAATTTTTTTGAATAATAATCTAATATTTATTATTTTATATTCGTATTATTGTAGAAACAAAAATGCATCAATACTACACAGACAAAATGTGAAGTTATTTTATTGGCAACCACAGCATAGTGGATCTGGTTCGAACCACTGTGGATGTTGTAGTATTAAAACATAACACTAGATCTCACTTTGGAGAAGTGCTTAGAACTGTGTTTCAAAGGCCCAAACCATTTCGTTCAAATGCTTTTCTGTTTCATAAGGCTTCACTTTGCCTATCACTAGAGGGCACCCACTCGATCTTGTTTTGACCTATGGATTGTCTATTGAAAATCTTGACCTATGGATTGTCTATTGAAAATCTTGAGATAATTGATGTAATGTTTTCAGATCATATACTTGTCATTTTTTATGTAAATGTGCAGCGCATGATGGCCAAAGTTTGCAGTTCAGCGCGCCGCTTTTGAATACGTAACCCTGCCACTGCTGTGCAGTTTGCTACCGCTTTCTCTGCAAACTTCACCCAGTCTGTATCTGCAGATGCTGAGGTGCTATCTTGTCATTTTAATTTGGTCAGTCGAACTGTTCTTGATTACATGGTCCCACTTAAAATCAGAACGGCTAAATCCAGATCCGAGCCTTGGCTGAATGAAAGTACTCGTCCTGCCAGGCAAGAATGAAGACAAGCTGAGCGTAAATGGAACAAAGATAAGTCAGCAATAACATTGTATGTGTTGAATATACCCTGAATTGTATGAAAACTTTCTTTCATTTTTTGTCAGCAAGGTTGAGACATCAAGAGCATTTATAAAGCCCCCGTCTCATGATCCCTCTTTGCATGTCCCCTGTACGGCTGTTTTTGAGCAGTTTGAACCTGTGTCTCTTCCACAATTAAAGGGCATTGTTGCACACATGAAGGCTGCTGGCTCTCCTAGCCCCCCGCTGTCCAAACTATTTTAAACAGCAGCTTGTCAACCAGCACTGTCTCTGCTGAAAAACAATATCCAGATAGTCTGGATGTCATTAAACATTAAAAAATTTGAATCACCAAAAATTGAAGTGATGGTTTTTGGTGCATCACAGGCTCCTCTGGTGGATCTAGAGCCGTTGTCACTATTTCTAATCTGGGTGTGAAAATGGACCCTGACCTCAAACTTGAACATCAAATAAGTGACGTAGTCAAAGCCAGATTTTTTCAACTTTGACAGCTTTTTCATTTTGAGAGGGGGCCGAATTTAGAAAATCAGAGCTGGTGGGGCGCTGCAACAGAGACAGACTTGAAAGCCACTAAAATACATTTTCCTTACCCACAAAATACTTATATAGGTGATTTTAGGTTTCCAGAAGTTCACTATTTTTAAGGTATACTTCATATATTTTAGAATTTATGTTTTAGTAATAAACTCATATTGATATTAATTAAGTAATGTAGTAATTGGCCCAATGATAACTGATAATACAAATTAAAAATCATCATGTGGGCCACCAGAAAGTCTTGAGGGCCACATTTGGCCCCGGGCCGCGAGTTTGAGATGCCTGCCTTATAGGTTTCTAAGGCTTGGTTTAGGAGACTGGCCTAGGTCACCCAAATACTGATTTATCCATGGACTAGAGTCATCAGGGGCAGTAATCAGTTTTTGTTTTGTCTGCATAAAGCTGCAGAGTTGTTACTTTGCCATTGTTTTAGTCAAACTAAGCAACTGAGTTCAACTTCTTGGCCTCAGAGGCAGGCCTGAGTCCAGACCAAACTGACTGAGGATATATCTGAGTTTTATAGGGGTGTGAAGAAAATACTCTTTCATTGTGTGTCGTTATTTTACATGCCTCAATATATACACAGTGTACAGTACATACACTTTTGAATGCAATGCAATGCACCCTTTTGCACCCCTGTAGACTGCTCAAAGGGTATATATATACATATATATATATATAGGTAGCAATATAGCTGGATATTGTCAGCAAATAGGTGATAAGAGACGTCACTAAACTCTTTGATCTTTCCCAGAGGGATTATATAAAGCAGAAATAGGGCAAGACCCAAAAGGGAACCCTGAGTAACACCACACAACAAATCGGCTGAGTCAGTCAGACATTATCTGGTTTGCTGCAACACTGAAGCTACAAGCAGATAAATATGAAGAAAACCATTTGAGAACTGATCCTGACAGTCCAACCAGGTTCCACAATCTTTTTAAGAAGATATGATGGCCGACAGTGTTGAAGGCTGCAGAAAGCGCTAAAAGAACTAGAACAGTGCATTTTCCAAAATCTGCAAACATCATAACGTCACTGGACACTTTCAGCAAGGCCGTTTCTGTAGAGTGGAAAGTGTCATGGATGTTGCATTACTCTAGGAAGTCTGACAATTGCTCAGAGATCACCTTCTCTAGGATCTTGGACAGAAATGGGAGCTTTGAGATAGGCCTGAAAGTATTGGGGTCTGTCGGGTCCAAATTAGTTTTTTTGAGTAATGGCTCTATGGCATGTTTGAATGGACAAGGAAACACACCCATTGAAAGAGAAAGATGGTGGTAACCCCAAGGGCCAAATACATCAAACACTTTTAAGAAAAGACAGCAAAGAAGGGCATCAGATGAACAAGTGGAGGGTTTTATCTTGATCACAAGAGCCAAGATGCCCCCGTGTTACAAGCTTAAAAGAAGACCATTTATGGGATACAGACTCCCCTGCAACAGGAGTATCGACACAAAAAAGGGGTGGGATTGCCTCCTTGATCGCCTTAATCTAAGAAATTAATTACTGTCAACATTACAGAATACAGGGGTAGCTGAGCTGTAGGAAATACAATTGAATTTATAGTGTCGAACAACACTTTGGGGCTTTTCTTGTTCACTGTTATCAGCTGACGAAAATACTCAGACCTGGCATTGTCCATCATTTCACTGAATAAGGATACAAGATCCCTGAGGTGTAACCTATGGACCTGGAGTTCAGAAGATGTCAACACACGTTCTGTTTTCTGCAAGTTTTCTTCTGTGTTGACACATTTTATCGGGACCATCTGATCCAAAATTGATCCACAGTGGTTGCTAAAGCAGTGAATTAGACGGTCTACATCATGACAGTTTATAGATAAATGAGGATCAAACAGCATAAAATCTGTTGCCTGTGCAGTGATGATGCTTCTCTGTGACCTTATGTCTGAAGGCATTGGCTCAGAATTAAAGTTCAAATCAAACAAAACTATTATCACTCGAGTGGACATCCTCCACACACTGGTTAGCAACACTCAGGCCACGTGAAAATACAACTCTGGCGTGTGGACCTTTTGCTGAGTAGGGTCAGAAACGTGTTGCTCAAAATTAAATGTTTCAGTCAATGTTATAAGCACCGTTCCCCCTAAGCTGCATGCGTGCGCAATTGCGCAACAGCGTACCCGACACGTAGACGATGAGCTCCTCCACCACATGCAAGGAAAAGTAGTTCCACTGAAAGTTTTGCTTCTGGAGTCAAATCATCACATTAGACACTCACTTAATTCAGGGTTAGGCTGTGCACTGAACACCATTTCCAAGAAATGGTAAAAATAATTTCAGAAAACACTTAACAATATGAGTGGTATGGTATTAAAGAAAACTTTTCCCAGATTAGCAGTTTGCAGTAACTGTTCCAAATCACATAACAAAACATTGGAGGAGTGTTAGGGTTACCTAATACCTAATGTTAAAAATTGTATAGAATGCCTACTGCCAATCTCTCTCACACACTCACACTCACACTCACACTCACACTCACACTCACACTCACACTCACACACACACACACACACACACACACACACACACACACACACACACACACACACACACACACACACACACGGCAAGGTGGGTGAAGTGTGTTGCCTACTATTACTAGGCTGTTTTTTCTACATTCTCAACATTTTATATGGCAGATTATGACATACTGCTTGTTACTCATAGTACTACTACAAGAAGGATTCACTTCAACTCTGTGTGTGTTTATGTGTGTTTGTGCGCACACAGGAGAAGAGTGACTACATGCTGTTCCTGAGACAGAGTCAGCAGGAGATTCTGAAAGAGGAAGAGAGAAGATACCGCTTTGTAGCTGAGAAGCACTGCGCCCTCACACAGTCCCTACTCTTCTTAATGATGAAGGTACCAAAGTGTTACATATTTTCTACACACAAACGTCAATTTATAGGTTTTAATTCCTCTGGAGAATTATCACCAGATCAAATAGAGACTTTACAGGCATTTATACTAGCCTCATAGTATGTCATCTACCAAAATACCTGGGAGCTTGGGGGTTCCCAGTTCTGCACATTATCTTTGCTGATTCCAGAACTAAAAACAAGTACAATAGGTTTCTCCCCTCTGTGACCAGGACTCACTGGGACTATCCTGGTTAAATTAAGGTAAAAAAAAATAATAATAAAAAACTGAACTTTTCTGCGATATTGGACGTTTTTCCTGGTATCTGTTGTTGCCTCCCACTGTTCCATCACTTTGAGCTTCTTCCATTGGGGCAGAGACTTAATTGTGCTAAGAAAAAGTTGTACAGAAAGAATAGTGTAGCACTTTGAGAGACTTTGACCAGTCTGTAACACGCATTACAAGTGTAAGGCATTATTATTGTTATTGCTGATTGTTATTGTTAATTAGATGAGGGAAATTTGTGTTAAGAGTATCATGGCCCCAAGTTATTTCTTGTGGTATTATTGTTTTGAACATAAGTGGATGTGGATAATACTCATGGGGTCTCCTGTTTCAGATTGCCTTATGAGCCCACACATCTGCTAAAAAGAACTGTGTGAAGATTTAGATTATAGTTTGTGGAGAATCAGGTCCGTCCATTCACATTTGTCACTCTTAGCATTTTACCTCACATTGATTTCTGAGCTGGATGACTGTTTGATTGGAGAAAAAAAAATCTAACTGTTTTGAATCTCCGTCTGACGAGTTTTTAGATCACTGTACCAAAGAACAACTGTTGGAAATTTGCAAACACTACAAACTTAAGTAAAATGTAAAAGCCATATTAATTGCCAATTTGACTGAAATTGGAATTGGGGTGCTGAGGAGAATCAAGTCTTTCTTTGTCCTCTGCAAAGGCCTCAGTACAGAGTTGAATTTATGAGTAACATAAGGCAGCAAGAATTACAGTTTGAAATTTAACTAGTAAAATTGGAACTGGAGAGAGAGAAATGAGGTGGTCTGAGTCTGGTCTTCTGCATCTTCTGACAGTTCTGACAACAAGTTGGATTTAAATGCAAATTAGTTTCTCTGTAGAATATCATCCAAAGTTGGTGCTACAAAATGTGCTGTACCAGACTGCATTTGACACATCGCCCACTGTGCCTTCTCTCAGACAGGATCCTCTCTCCATCAGAAAGCAGATGGGTGGAAGCAGAAGGTGAATGACTCCAGAAATTCTCGGCCCAGGACTCCTAATGTTGTGGACCAGGAGGCACAGGTAAGAAATGTCAATAAGCAGTGTTTTAGGTTGATCTTGTGAACCGTTCTGGCTTGTGTTTCCAGCTCCAGTCCTCAGTGAGCTCTCTGCTGCAGACAGTAGCCAGAGATGAAGACATGTCATGGGCTAAACGGGAGCAGCAAGCACTTGGCAGAGTGCCCTCTAGAGGTAGGACATGTGTCACTGCAGCAGCCACTATTAGATGCTATGTTAGAGGGTCTCTGTAAGAAATGATAAGGAGAACTATCAAAGCTTTTTGAGGACAGGACAGGATGTCCTGCAAGCGGGTCAGAGTTTATGACCTTTTACCCAACCCACATTTAGACATACAGTCCATATTCAGTGCTCCCTTAAACAACAGAAACGTTGCTACTTTGGAAGCTGGATTAAACCTTGCCAAATGAAACTGCTCTCTATTTGAAATGCATTAAAATGAACTTTGATGCGCCATTAAACAGTTTTGATGTCACTTATCTGAGAATCTTCTACTCTTTAAGTAATAATCCCCAGATTCATTCTGAGCTGTTCTGCAGTCTAAACACAGTCACTGGAAATGCATGGCTACATTCATTTCTAAACTCAGTTAATCTCGTGGGAAACAGCTGAGATACAAATGTTCATTTTTATTTTATTTTATTTTTTTAAAGGTACTCAAGAGCTACAAGGCTACAAATAATTTAAAAAAGCATAATATTTAAAAGACAAATATTATACATTATTTGTACCGTTAATGGTCTTTAAACATGCTCATCTTTGACATCTCATGTTTTAGAACTTAAAATAAAATGTTTTTACAAAGAACAATATAACTTTATCACAGCCTGGGGAATGCCATAGTAACTTAGCTGTGGCTCTCGCAACTAGCTGCAGATGTTATGAGTTTTACAATATGGTTAAAAGCTTAAAAAAGTAATTTTTTGCTTAAAATTCGTCCTTTAAGGTGTGGTGGCCCATCAAAATTTTGAATGATTCACTTCATTGTCATGGAGTCTGTGGCCCTCTGTACTGTATGTGTCAAAATGTGGCCACTGAAAACAATTTGGACACCCCCGGTGAAGAGGTCGGATTTTTTCAAACCAAGTTCTAATTTTTCAACTAAAAAAAGTTGGGTACCCCAGCTTTAACAATGACATGATGATGAATAACTGATGTAACTCAAAACTATGAATGTAATCCATTCTTTGTTGTCCTAACCTCACACACATACATCGTCAGATGTTCATTGTGCTCTGCCTCTCTAGCGCCCTCCCCTGTCCCAGCCCGTGCACGCTCTAGCTCCGTGGGAGAGTCTCTGGGGCTGAGTACTGGCAGAATCATGAGAGCCGTGGTGTCTCATCCATCCTCATCCAACCCCAAACTGCTCCCCTTCAGCAAGGGAGAGCTCATCACTGTGCTGGTGGAGGAGCCACGCAATGGATGGCTTTATGGACGCATTGACAGTAGCCTGAGGTAGGAGCCTGGCTGATGAAGGAGTACAAAGTAAATGCCGAAACTCTAACACGACTTTGTCCTTCTAGTCAGGGCTGGTTTCCTGCAGCATATGTGGCCCCTGAAGACCTGTCCAACACTTTAAGCAGGTAGACACACACACACACATGCTTCACACTTAACAATTTTTGTGCTTGATTGAATCATGATCAGTCACAACAAAATTAAAATTTACTGCACAGCAAGCAATCCCAAATTGTAAACACAAATTACATATATTCAGTATAAAAAATTAAAAAAAATTATTTGAATTGTTAACTCATTTCCTTGATACAGCGGCACCTCTGTCAGAAGCCACAGTATGAATAATTTGCTGGATCCCTCTGATGCCTCAATAGAGGACATTAGGAGCAGAACCCCAGACGAGCTCCTCCAGGCCTCTACCGAGACCAGGCCAGTGCCTGTACTGGACAGGAAAAGTGAAACAAACAATTCTAAATCCACGTCTGAAGCTCCTGCCCCTGCTCTGGCTCCTACCCAGAAGTCAGTATCTCCTCAGCCCAGCAAGAGCGAGGCCACCTGTGAGCATCAGGTGCGGAATTGGCGGTTTTTAATGACTAATAACAGTAATTTAATTTAGGATGAATAGGTTGTTTCTTTCAGTTTAGTAACTTAGTCACAGTTTTTCAATTCCCCACTGATATAGGCATGGTAATATACAATCAGATTGTTCAGAAAGAAACTTTTACATAGTACATTTTATGTTGTTGTTCAGTCCAGGTGGAGATGGGACAGAGTCTTTACATTTCAGGTAACACAGTAGATAGATGGCAAAATGGCAGTAGGCACCCCAGTGCCAGCAGAAGTACCACATGAACTGGAAACATGAACCTACTTCCCTTCTGATAATGTGAACAAACTAATTTAGTGTGCAGATATGATATGACTCATAACCTGAGTGAGTGAGTGAGCGAGCGAGCGAGTGAGTGAGTGAGTGAGTGAGCTGGGCAGCCAATTACAACTCATACTCTAGCGCAGGGGTTAAAGAGTTTTCATTTGACTGAAAAATGTTTCCAGTCAAAATCACTGTTGCGTTTTAAACAGAATAATTCTGCAACATGTACATTTTAGATTTTCTACAAATACACATACATTCAGAGGTCTGTTTTTTAGGAAATAGGCCTGGTGTAAAATTAAATACAGCCTACATGATGATCATGAGGCTCGTGCCATGAGATAAAGATATGTGTATTAAGAAGATACTTGTGAAAGGGGGCTCTGGGGTCCTCCACCAGAAAATTTTAAAAAGAGCAGATCATATTTCCTATATCCTGGTGTATAGAGGGAACTTTGGGTTTGGGCAAATTTAGGTTAAAAAAATGTCTCCAGTAGTGTGTGGTGATGTTTACAGCATGTTTTTTTTCATACTGTGCTAAACATATGTACGTATGTTTAACGCATGTGCGAATGCTTTCAACCGCCCACTAGAGACCTGCACGGGACTGGCTTTTCAATCCCGTTCCTACCCGATCCCGAAGCTTCTCTGACCAGTCCGACCGATCCCAAGTGCCCCTCCGCCGGTCCCGAGGTTTTTTGTGTTTTTTAAAAATGGGATATACAGGAAACTGCGTTGCGCGTCCAGCGTCGAGGCTACAAGGCGAGCAGCAGCAGAGCAGCACAGACTCAAAGCAGTTAGCGCCTTTTGTAGGCGTTTGCATTAGCCTTGTAATTGTAACTGAAATAATGAATAACTTCAAAAAGTCACTGCAAAAGTTACTGTTTAATGTTCAGATTGGAGCATGCCAGACAGAAGGAGAAATACATCACCAAAAGGCCCATTCACAGACTATGGTGGTCATGCCCACCACTCACAAAGCGGACTCATGTAAGTCTCTACCATCCACTGTCCGCTCACGTTGTAAAAGCACATGCTCAGCCAGGAACCTTCCTGCAGTTAGCTCAGTAGTGTGTAGAGGCCACTAAAAGATAGTGTACTAGCCAAGCTTCAGGAGGCAGAAGTGATGGTAAAACGAGTTTATTTGGATATAGTTATTAACAATTGAATTGTAGTTTTGACACACTGGTAGTTTTACATTGTATTGGTCAATCAAATGATTGCCTTGCTTGTAATGACTGCACACCTCTGGATGTCTGCTATTTCATTATCATACCAAAGTATACGTAGTAGTACATTTTAGAGTTTATACCACCAAAACAAGAGGCCTATGTAGAGGAAATATGTCTGATAAGGAAGTGTTTTATGCAGGGAATCACCGGCAAATACATCTTAAAAAATAAGCAGATTGGTTGGCTGGTACTCTCTCCCTCGCCGTACGGCGTCCAGTCTTTGACTGTGACCAAACGCAGAGTACATCCCTCTGAATGTAAATGTAACCACGGTTCTATTAATCCCGGATGACCGCCAGAGGCTGTGCTTAAGTGACGAAAGTAGGGTGCATCCTCTAAAGGGGCAGGGGCTCAAAATGAAAAAAAAAAGGCACATGAAATTCGACTTTTCAGCTGTGGCAGGTATTTTCAAGAAGCAGGGATAGCTAGTACTTTGGACGCTTAACATAGAGAAAGTATTTTACAGATAAGCATTTTATGATCAATTATAATAAAACTGAAACAGTACTCAAAGCAAAAACGATTTAATGTAAATATATATATATATCAGAATCAGAATCATTTATTAAAGGCCACACAATAGAGTTGGTGGAATTTGTTTTGGGTACAGCAGTTAATGCTCACATCTCTCATGTGTCAGTTCCATCATCAGCAACAGAAAAACAACAGAAGCACACATTTACACAGGTTACATCAAGACAGTGATTAATTTAAGGTCCGTATAGCTATTGGAAAGAAGCTGTTTTTAAATCTGACAGATTTTGTGGTTATAGACCTGTAGCGCCTCCCAGAGGGCATAAGTGTGAAAAGATGGTGAGCAGGATGTGAGATATCTGAGGTGATTCTTGTTGCTCGCTGTGTGATGCGTCTTTGGTACAGAGTGTCTATGGATGGGAGTATGTGGCCAGTGATCTTGGAGGATTTGTTGATGATTCTTTGGAGTTTTGAACGGGAGTGACCATACCAGACTATTATGGATGAAGTAATGATACTTTCAATTATGGCTGTATAGAACTGAAGGAGGAGATTATGTCGTACATGGAATTTCTTGAGTTGTCTGAGAAAAAACAGTCTCTTGTTGGCCTTTTTGTAGGTTTCCTCAGAGTGTTGCTTGAATTTAAGTGAGTTACTAATGTGTGTTCCTAGAAATTTGAAAGACTCTGTGGTGGTTATTGTGTCTGCGCTGATGGAAATGGGAGTTTTGGGTGTGGGTGTGGGTGTGCGTGTGCGTGAGAAGTCGACAATCAGTTCTTTTGTTTTTGATGCATTGAGCTGAAGGTTGTTGTTTTGGCACCAAGTGACTGCTTGGGCAACCTGTTCCCGATAGTGTGTTTCATTATTGTTGGTAATGGGGCCAATTATTGTGGTATCATCTGCATATTTAAGAATGGAGACAAAACTGTGTGAGGATGTAAGTGTGTTTGTGTAGAGAGAGAAGAGCCAGGGCGACAGGACACACCCCTGGGGGACTCCAGTGCTGAGGTCAGGATATGATGTTATTCATCCTGACTCTCTGTGTCCGTCCTGAGAGGAAGCTCCTGATCCAGTGGCATAAAGATATGTCAATGTCCATATATATACATACATATATATATATATATATATATATATATATATTTTTTCAATTACCCTTTAATAAGCAGCAATGGGAAGAATACTTTGAACATGTATTCCGTTACAGAATACAGAATACAAGGTTGGAATTCCGTTACGTTGCCAAATTTAGGTTCTGTATTCTGAATACTTTTTATGATACAGTGATCCCTCGCTATATCGCGTTTCATCTTTCACGGCTTCGCTGCTTCACGGATTTTTTTTACAGTGCGGATATTTTTACAGTGCATTGTGCTCTGAATCCTGATCGGATCAGGGGCTTTACTGTTGTCTAGTTCTCAAATATAATCGAAGGTGGCATATCCGTTTATAAAAATCTTCTTGCTCAGAAAAAGAAAGAGCGCCAACAACTACTCATAACAATGTTCTTTTCTCTGAGAAAGACTCCTGCGCCCTCAGTAGAAACAGACGCAACAGCGGAGCGGAGTCAGGACGAAGAGGCACAGCTGGGACTGTGAAATACGCCAGTGACAATGTTTCCAACCTTGTATTACTATATTAAAATTGTTTTTTTTAACAAATTTTGGGCTTTAAAACAGGTTTTGATTTTTGGTTTCATTCCATAGTTCAGTATTGCATTGTAAAATAATAAAAAATAAAGCTGACTACTTCACGGATTTCACTTTTCGCGTGTTATTTTTGGAATGCAACTCCCATGATAAACAAGGGATCACTGTACACTCTGCTGGCTTATTCTGAAGTTTTAAAGCAAAAGCCAGTGGTGAACCGCTCATGGGACCTGGGCCATTATATTGCGCTGGAGGCAGGGCAACAAAACAGTTTCCAGTGTGTGTGGAACATGCACCGCGCTTGTTTAAACTACGCGGACAATCTTTTGATTCACGGTAGTCCAGGCACGTGCAGAGGGGGCCGAGGGCTAAGGGGGCTTGAGCCCCTGCCCCTTTTGGACTTGTAACACAAGTGCCCCTTTAATTCAAGCTTTTCTTTTTCTTTTTTTAGATGGGGGTGGGGAAGCTCCTTCTCCATTGTATATATATTGAATGTATATTTTAGTTATAGTTAGAAGAATTCATTTTCACGTCACTTAAGCTTTCACCTTTAAGCTCTATCGCGCACAAAGTACATCAGAACCCGCGAGGACTGGGTGCGCTCCGGGAGCAAAATTGACTTTACCACTTATTTCAGTCTAAAAGGGCAAAATGTAGGGTTTGTCTTGACAAGACCTGCACAGGACTGACTTTTCAACTCGCTCCTGTTTTTTTTACCGCTTCCTCCCGGTCCACTTCGCATTTGCCCTCCCGAGAGGTCCCGGTGCATCTGGAGCCGCCACAGGCTGAAGCGCTGCCGCGCCCAGGCTCTGGCTGTTTTTGTGCAGAGACAGCTTTTATCTTTTGTAAAGCCTCATTTGCATCACTTCAGTAGGCCAATAATAACATGAACTTGAAACTGTTCAGACGGACACCAAACATCTCTCACATGGACGCGCCGTGGTCCAGCATTTCTCACAGCTCATTAATTCATTCATAAAGTTCAGCGTTTGCCCTGTTCTAGCACAGGGTTTAAAGCGCTGTCCTGTGATACATCCACATGCGCTCTCCTTCCGTCTGCTCTGTTCTTCACACAGTGAACGCAATCAGACACGCGCTCACACGCACATGTCACACTCACACACACACGTACATGCACACGCATACATACAAATACACACCCACATGAGATGCGCACTGCTCTGTACATCCGCGCTCTCCGCTGCGTGGGCTGCTACTCTGACAGGACATGAGCGGGACTAAACCGAGGTATTTTGGTCTGACCGCCTGATCTAATTCATGATTTAATGGAAACACCCTCAATGTGAAATTGTGTTTTTTCAGCATTTAATCATACAGTTTTCCCTAAATGCGCAAACTCAGCTTATGTGCACTAGTCTGATTAGCTGATGCTCTGTGCGCTGAAGTGTGTGGACTTTTCTCTGCAGGGCCGTGCAGAGAAAAGCTAGAATTAAAGGGGCACTTGTGTTACAAGTCCAAAAGGGGCAGGGGCTCAATCCCCCTGAATAGTTGGTTGAATAGTTATAGAATTTATTTTTGGACACTGCATAACATAAAATACATAAACAACAGGATTTGTGTTCAAAAAGGAGTGGGATGAAGTGAATCACTGCTTTTACTTAAGTAGTTAGTATTAAATACCGCTGCAGTATGGTCACTGGCACCTGTGAAATCAGAATCAGAATCAGAATTACTTTTATTTATCCCCAAGGGGAAATTCTTTTTGTTACATGTGCAACCGACCAGTAGTGACAGTAAAGTATTATAAACAAAATAAGATAAAATAAGAATAAAATACAATAGCTCTATAATGATATATACACACGATGTAAGATTATGGAGGTCTGAGCTCAGGTTTTTCTTACTGTAAGAGCAACGCTACATTATGAAGCTACTTAGCCGCGTTGGGCATGCACCTTAAACGGTGACAATCATGGGTCTTATGTCATATTTATTACAATAACAACGTGAACGTGAAAGCGATTGCGCACCAGCATTGTGTGAAGTGTAGCCTCTAGCCACTTGGCTTTGCTTTAGCTCACTGCAAAAGGTAAATTGCAAGAGTAGCAACATGTGTGAATGAAGCCAGAACTGAATTTCCTGCATTTTTCCCCCGGTAAATTGCAAGGACTTGATATGTGAATAAAGCTAGAAAATTGCCCGCACCACTGCTTGTTTCTTTGGTTCCCAGCTTGGTTTCCCAGGTTGTACTGTGCAGTTAAGTTCCATTTTCATCTAATTTAAATGATGCAGCACGTTAACCTGGCCTTGTCATATCTTCTCACGATATTTGTGAGTTCACAAGCTCTTGAGAATCCATCTGGACCATGTTCCACTGCTGGGGCTGCACTGGCCTTTGCTGGACCAATCAGAGTGATGCATTGTGGTTTGGGTGGAAGTCAAATAGACGACGGACAGACTATTTTGCTTTGAAAACGTGCACATAGAAGTGCTTTGTGCATTTGAAGACGGGGAAGAAGTTTGTGCTTTTCTCTCAACTGGATTTCTTTCATTTTGTTTGTTCATTTCTGAACGCTGCGATCAATCAGTTAAAATGCTCCTCATGACGTTACACATTTTCCCGACAGCTTTCGGCGAGAGCCTGTCCAGACTGATAGTGTGTAGAACTAAATTCAGAGTGACACACATATCAATCTGGCGGGAGCTAGGTTATCAGCCAATCAGCCAATTGCTGTAGTGATAGAATGCAGAGAGCCAAATACCCGGTTAAAGGTCCTATATTATGCAAAATCAACTTTTTTGAGCTTTAAACCTTCTACTAGTGTTCCTTGTACCTCAAAAACACCTCCAAAGTAGTTTTTTTTCTTTCATCTGTGCATCTAGTAGATATAATCCTTTGAAACAAGGGGTGGGGCCCTCTCACAACCAACGGGGCCTCTCACACCAATGGCGACGCGGCATAGGTGTCCTCGGCCCTCACCCTCATTTTTTTTTTTTTTTTTTTTTTTTATTAGAAAAATGTAAATTTACAACATTTGTGGCAACTAACAGAATGTTCCACAATTAAAAGCTAGAACAGGCAAAAAGATACAAAAACAATTGGTTTTGAATTGTATACAAAGAAAATTTAAATAATTAAAAGATATATAAGATAAAAATAAATAAAAAATAATAATAATTTAAAAGAAAAAAAAAAAAGGAAATAAAGAAAAGAAAAGGAGGAGCTTAGGGTTATCCATTAGGTTTAGTTCATTAATCACAGTTTTAAGTTTTACAGCATTTTTTTCCATGAAGCTTACAGATGAGAAGAAAAACATAGTTCTTTATGAAATGTGAAGAAGGATGGTTTGGTTTTTAAGAATCTACATTTGTGGATAAAGAATTTACCCTTAATAATAATTTCATTTAAGATCATTTGCATTTGCTTGTCCTCCAAAAGAGTTCCAAAAATGACGTCCGTACTGGAAAAGTCTGTTAAGTTTGGAATCTTCAGGAAAAGCCAGTAGTGAACATCGTCCCAAAAAGCTTTAGAAAACATACATTCAAAAAACAAGTGCGTAGTGGTTTCGATATTTACATCACAAAAGGAGCAACAGTTTACATCCATCCCAAATCTATGTCTGAGCAATTCTTTGGAAGGGTATATACCTGAAAACACTTTAAAATGTACTTCCATAGCTTTAGGGGGGACGGGAAGTTTTAAATAATATATTCGAATTTTCTCTTTTTCTTGAGAAGAAAAACAAAGGGATATCGAATTTGGATTTGAAATATAGGGAAAGAAGACATCATTGAAAAATGTTCTAATCTTACAATTTGGGAGTTTGACATTTGAGATGTTGTACCCATTAATCAAAAGTTTAGGAACAGTAGGATTTCTACAATTAGGGTTATGAAATAAAAAGGATACAGTGTTCAAAATATTTTGAGGGATAGCTTTATTAATATTAATAAATTCTTTCCTTTCTGTTTGTGTAACATATTTTGCAGAAAATTCCTCAAAAGACATAAGCTTAGCACTGTCATTTAATAAATGCATTAGGGACCAAATTCCTTTTTCAAACCATTTCTGCACAAAAAGGGACTTATTTTTGATAGTTATGAATTGGCAGTTCCATAGCGGTGTGTTGTGTGGACTATAGTTATGTTTATAAATCAGTCTCCAGTATAGAAGAACTTGCTGGTGAAAAGATGAGAGCTGAATGGGTAGTTTTTTAATGCTGAAGTCACAACTAAGGAGGAATTGCATTCCGCCTAACTTGGAAAAAATCTTATTAGGAATAATAAACCACAGGCTATTTTGATTCACTAAAAATGATCTAAGCCAATTCAGCTTTAAAGTGCCATTCAGGCTGTCAAATCCTATTGCTTCTAAACCTCCATCTTCATATTTCTTAATTAAATTACCTTGTTTGATATAATGTGTTTTTCAAGCTTCCATATAAAATTAAAGTTAATTTGGTTAATAGATTTAATAGCTTGTTTCTGGGACTCCTATAGAGTAGGCGGGATATATAAGTCTAGATATACTTTCAGTTTTAGTGAGAAGAATTCTACCAAAGATAGATAGATCTCTTTGTGCCCAATTATTCAAAAAAGAGGAACATTTCTGGAGTTTGTCCCAAATATTTAGTTTTTCTAAATCATTTTTATTCTTAGTTATTCGCATGCCAAGATATTTAATGGTGGGTTTAATGGGGATATTGCATGCATTGGTTATAACACACGGCTTTAGTGGTAAAATCTCACATTTTTTAACATTCAAATTAAGACCTGAGGCTTTAGAAAAAGTATCGATAATTTTGAGTATTTTAGGGATTTCATTCAAATTATTTAAAAAGATGGTTGTATCGTCAGCCAGTTGACTTATAGATATTTCATTATTTGCTATTGAGAGTTTGCCAAATTTTGTGTTTTTAATTCAAATGAACAGCACTCCAGCTGCTGCACTAAACCCTTGGGCCTCTGTGTTTTATACCTTTGTTTGTATTAAACCTTTGAGACGTTCCATGTGGTAAAGAAACAGAGCTGCTGGTATCATTATATAGGATTTTAACAACATTAACAAACTTATTTCCAAACCCAAAGGACTGCAGTGCTTGAAACATAAAATCATGCTCCATCATATCAAAGGCCTTGTAGAAGTCTAAAAATAAAATAAAACCTTCATTATCAATTAGAAATTCATAGTCAATTAAATCTAGAACAAGGCGTGAATTATTATGGATTGAGCGAACCTTTTATAAAACCAGATTGAGTTTCAGAGATTATTTGGGTTATACCTAATTTGAGTCTGTTAGCGAAAATGTGAGTTAAGAGTTTGTAATCGTTATTTAGAAGAGTTATGGGCCTTAAGTTGTCAAGGTGGGTGGGGCCTTTACCCGGCTTGGGAATAAGTGTGATCACTCCCTGTTTCATAGAATGCGTGAGAGAGCCATTTTCTAAAACCTCTTTAAGCATTCCATACACAAATTCTTTAATATGGGCCCAAAACATTTTATAGAAATTACTAGTCAGACCGTCACAACCTGGAGCTTTATCGTTGGACAAGCAACTTAATGCTTGTTCCAGTTCTTGCATAGTTATTTCTGCATCACAAATCTGTTTGAAATTCTCATCAATTTTAGGGATTAAATGTTCAATAGATTTGTAAAAGGAGTCTGCGTGGGTTTTAGAGTAAGATGAAGTGTACAGCCTGCTATAGAAGGAGGAAATTTCCATGGAAATCATTTGAGGGTCAGTACAGAGTTTGTCATTAATGTAAAGACTTTTAATTGCATTTCTTTCTTGTCTTTTCTTTTCCAAGTTACAGAAATAAGCTGTACTCTTTTCACCCAGCTCCACCCATTTTGCTCGGGATCTAAGAAAGGCTCCTTTTGCTTTTTTAGTGTAAAGGTCATCGAGGGAGCATTGAAGAATACTTTTTTTCGTTGTTTATCATTATCATCAAATAGAGGTTTAGGAGCAAATTTGGTTCAGTTCATTTATAATTTCTGTTTCTTTTTGTTTACATTGTATAGCTATTAATTTACCATGTTCAATAGCAGTTTGTCGTACTTTTGAATTAAAAAATTCCTATTTATTAATATAACCCTTCAAATTTTCATCATTAGATATTGTTTCAAATAGTTCAATAATTGCACTGCAGAAGTTTTCGTTAGTAAGAAGTGTGAGGAATTAAATTTCAGTAGCCTCTGCTAAAGGACTTTTTTATCTGTGGAGTAAGATTTAGTTGAATTAAACAATGATCAGTCAAGGGTGCAGCAGATATACTAACATCTATTTTGTTTTGCATAAAATTATTTGAGATTAACCAGAAATCAATACGAGATTTAATGGAGCCATCAGGTTTGAAACCAAGAAAAGGATTGTTTGAGTGGGTTAGTTTGTCTCCAAGGATCAGTTACATTAAGATCTAAACAAAAATTTTGTAAAGTTACGTTAATGTGATGGGAGTGGAATTTGGTTGGAAATCTATCCAGCCATTCGCCTTGGACCATATTAAAAGTCCCCTCCTAGGATGATATTGTTTGTACAGTATTTATGACAGAGGTTTTGATATGATCTGAGATTTCTACTAATAATAATGTGTTTTGACTACTTAATGTTATAACCATAAACGTTGCATAAAACCAGAAAATTCTCATCCATTTTAAGTACACATATAAGCCAGTGACCATTACTATCGCTTATGTGGGTGATTAATTTAAAGTGACAATTTTGAAAAGCAAAGCTACACCAGAAGATTTGTTTGTACTGCGTGACAAAAAAGTATTTTTTTCCCCATTGATTGGACCAAAAATTCTCATCTTCCTCCACAGAATGTGTTTCTTGCAATAGGATACAATTAGCTTTCACACTTTTACAAAATAAGAAAATAGATTTCCTTTTCACACCATCTCGTAGACCCCTAGTATTTAAAGATACAAAACTAAAGTTTGGCATAAAACAAAATAACTTAAATTAAAAAAGTAATAATTTAGTTAAAATAAGAGAAGGTGTTGTATTTAGGTACTGAAAGGTACTGTACTGTACTGTTGAACACGAGATCCCAAATATAATCAAAGAATGCAGCAGACCTCAAATCACGTTACTCTGGCATAATGCCAAACAGGCTTATAATCTTAATTTCAACTATACCATACCTCAGTGAATTTAGGGCATATAATAATTCGTACAAATGTGGATTATTAGTAAGATAACATTTAACTTTGAAAACAGTAAACACAGTCCTTAGAATTGCAAACAGAAAACTGATTCATTTAAATGAATCTTAAGTTATTCAACCTGGAAACACGCGGACTCCATTGACGTACCCGATGTGCCCCCGATAGTAGGCGTTCTGTCCTGCAGCTCTCGCCTGCTCCATCTTGGGCCAGACAGCAGCTCTTGCCTCTCGGTCGAGTTCGAGTTTGCAAAAATCTTGCTTGAAGAAAATACCAAGATCTTTGCAGACCTTGGAATCCTTCGTCAACTTCCAGAAGTTATCTCGGTGATGCCTCATAGTGAATTGGATTATTATTTGGCGGTGCTTCCCGACTTCCCTCTTCCCCCAGGCGATGCACTGTGTCCACAACATTGTCCAGAAATGAAGCATGTTGCGCGATTTTGGCCAGTATCTCCAATATTTCTCGGCAGGTGTTTTCCTCCTGTTTTTCCTTCAAGCCCTGTATCTTAAGATTCCAGCGCCGTTTATATCGCTCAATTTCCAATACTCTTTCTTTCAGATCAGCTATAGCTGCAGTAAGAGCTGTCAGCTCGGCGTCGTTTTTGTTTGAAACGATTACCTTGTTGGGAGGTGCAGCGGCTGGTTTGGTCGGTGTAATCGATTTTTCTTGACGACGACGCCAGTTTCCATAGCATATTCGTGATCCGTTGCCGCCGCCGGCACATGGTTTTTGGAGACGGAGACGGAGGGCTCCGGTTTAGCCGGAGCGTCAGACGTTACCCGCGGCATTTTTTAACTTCAACGTTGAGCGTTTAAAGTTCACAAAAAAGTATTTAACACTGAGTTTTGTTGTTTAAAAGGTAACAATTCAACGGCTGCATCCTCCGAACGCCGGTTGCATCACTTCCGATAAGGCTGTCCCATTTCATGAGGCGCAGAAATTTCCATGGAGATCCGCTGTGAACAAAGGACACATCTGAGCAGCCTTCGCTGCCTCATATATCCCATAATGCACTGCTGATGTAAACAGCGGAGCGAAACAAATCGTCCCGAAAGCGGTGGAAAACATGTGAGTACACGCTTGAAACATAACAAGTTTACTATGAACTGGACTGTTGTCATAAAATAAGATGATAAAGCCCACAAGACTGTAAAACAAGTTTGTTTTTTTACTACGTGAGCCGTGGTGATTTGAGCTAAAAGTTTGGCTAGTAAACGCGGTGAAAAGTCTAGTCAAACTTTCGTATTTGGGCAGATTGACATCAAACAATGATCATGTTTTTACTTTTAGAAGAAAAGAAGCCCGTGGATTAAAAAATAAAGCTACAAAGAGAAAACGACCACATTGTTTGTTTTCCTTTTCTCAGATGCAGGTTATTGTCTAAAGACAGTCAACACTTCTGGAGTCACATAAATGTTCAATGAAGAACATGCAGATGATGCTTAAAAAGGGTCAAACGCAGAGGACAAAAGTGCACCTGACACTGCACTGGAGTAGCGCTGACCTGACATAATCTTCAAATAAACAGATAAATAAGGTATGGGGCATGTGCATTGCGTTTTGAAACACTCCTAAAATAATTACTGCGGCAAGATTCCTCTTCATCAAATTTATATTTACATTTAAAACAATAAGCAAATGACGAATTCATGTGTTTCTTGTGTTACTTTAGCTGTTTATAATTTTCTCTAAAGTGCCAAATCACCTGGATATATTTGAGAGGTGCTCTGTGGACTTCATTTTCTGGCCTGGTCTGTCTGTATTTGGACTATTTTATGTATTTTGTAACAGGTTTTGACTCGGGTGGCAGTTTTTTTCAACCAACAAGACACAAGGCCCATTGTGCAAGAGTTCTGTGTGAAACTTCTCAGCAGGACTTGGCTTGACTCTCGTCTTCTGGTTGAGAGGCATCAAACTGAGAGTGCTTTGGGTCACGTCTGCACCGTCCACCACATCGTCCAGAGTCTCCTGCAGATGTGGAGGTCCATTTCCTCCAACTGACGACAGAAGACCTGTAGTTGCCATGTCCACTCAAGTGTTTCTGTAAAGTTGAGGCCTAACTTTTAATAAATAAATATCCTCTACAGCTGTCTCAATGTTTTGATCTTAACTGAAGAGCACCTGAACAATTTTATTGGACCAGAATCAGACGTTTTTTTGCCACAGTGTCTGTGAATGACTTCATAAACTAAAGATCTGCTTTGATGGTTTGCGAAATAAAATACATTATTATTAGTATTAGTAAAATAGTTACTCATTTACACTGTTTTATTCAAACATTTTCAATTGTGTGAGGGGAAATTGAAAAGACTAAAATGGAGTCTGTTTATAACTTGATAACTAGATGGCACATTTGTTTTAATGGCCTTTTCTGTGGTGGATTTGGGTTCATGGTGAGATCAATTACCGACTACATGTTGGGTTGCACTGCAATTAAGGTGTAGAGTTCATTTGATCAACATGTACTAAAGATGGAGCATGTCATAATACAATAATAGATAATACAATACAATAATACAAATCTAGTTTATTATGGACATGGACATACAGCTGGTCTCACTGACCTTTAATGTGTTTTATATAATTGGCTTAAATATTCTCAGATTTGCACAATAAACATTTTATCCTTAAACACAGATCTCTCTTTATAAACTGACTTAAATGCACTTTTTACCTTTTTACCTTTCATGTAGTCCCTTGTCATTATAAAAGAATTTACTTGAGATTTATCACAAGAATATTGGTAATTATATTTGACAAGACCTGAACATAATATTTGTCAGCTTTGTTTTAGACACAAGATTTGGGTGAGAAAAATTACTATCTCTTGAGCTCAAGGTCCGAGTATTTTATCTCCAGTACGTATTGTTTTTAATACATCCATGTGCGTAATATGCGTGGCGTACGTGGTGTTAGCATTAGCATTAGCAGCGAGAATCAGTTGCCGGGCGACGGGCGGCTCTGCAGGCTAGACCTGTCCCATTTCGGCACGGCCTTTGCGGTCCACGGAGGCCACACGGAGGAGGAGCCTCCGTCGGCTGGGTAACGCCATTCTGGGTGACATAACTGGCCTAGGTCTTGTGCTGATCATAAGAGGCTTCTGAACCACTCTTGGTCTGACCCGTCACTCAGGAACTGTTTGCCATGGGTGACCCTACCAGGGGCATGAAGCCCCAGACAACATAGCTCCCAGGATCATTCGGGCCAGGATGCTTTGCCTTGGGGGTGCTGCGCCTCCAGTGGTGCCGGTGTTTGCGCTTTTGAAACCTTGTCCGATGTCAAGAGTGGCTTTCATAAGAAAAAAAAAACAAACAACTGCACTAATAACATGTAAATGACGGAGTGGTGGCAACGTGCCGTGTTGGACAAATACAAGTTTTGGTCTAGCGTACAGCAGCTGATGTGGCAAAGCGTTTAATGTGCTTACATGTGAGTTATTTTTCTATGTTGGTTCAAGACTCATCCACATATTTCTTGTTGATCAGTCTAAGTGCTGTCATAAATGAGGCAACTCATGGATCATGTGCACTTTTCAGCCTTCATTTACTTTAGTACCAATTCCCAGTGGATTGATTTTTATCACGTCAGGCACAAGTTTTTATCAGTATCTTGGTGTGCATATGCCTGATGCGGCCTGATGATGGCGCAGAATGTGTTTACAAATCACAAGCTGACATGAACACTCTAAGAACTAAAACGCTGGAGCCAAAGACGCTGATGGGTCCGTCACCCATCAGCTGTGCATGATTGCGCCATGGCAGACGCTGAACAACACATCTTGTGGATATATTTATTTTTCACAACATTCACGAGTTTATGGTCAAAATAGCCTTCGGAGCAGTGCATCATGGTGTCTGATTGTTTGAGAATAGATACTGTTTAGCCCAGGTTTGGTCTTGGTTTAGGGCCGTGGTTCTCAAACTTTTCCGCCCTGAGGCACCCCTATACGCACCTTTCCTAAGCTGAGGCACCCCTATGTTTTGTGTTACATTTCATTTGAAATAAACCTCCCCTTTCGAGGTTTACCGTAATAAAATACATATTTTAAAGCAGTTATTTTGAGTTCTGGTTTTAAAGCATTTCATTTTGGCCCGCCCTGCTGCATGATAATTAAGTTCATTTTAACTGAGCCCTGAAATGCACCATCGCAGACTTTGTCCTTTTTAAATCAAGGCTTAAAACATATTTATTCGGACTGGCTTTTAACACTTAGTATTGCAGTGACATTTTATTCTGTACACTGTACACAGTTTTATTGATTACACTATTTAATGTATTGTATTATAGTTTTATGTTTTTAAATGTATATTGGAAAGCACTTTGGTCACCTTGAGTGTTGTGAAGGGCTACATAAATAAAGGATGACTGAGTTGCGCGTGTTAATTAAGACTCGCTCTCGGATTAAAACGACAGCGGGACATTTCCCTGTGATTCTTGGGCTGTTATACATGAAATAAAAATGGTCAAAAACGTTTCAATCTCCTCTGATATGAGTTCTTGATCCCCCTTCGCCGTTGCGTGTCGCCAGCGCCCTGGAGAGAGAGAAAGAAAGAGAGCGGCCCCACAGCTGTCCGCTGTGCGGAATGCCACGCCCCCTCTTTTTAAACAAATTGTTGCATGAATTACGATTGTTTTCTGTCAAAAACAACATAGAGTTCTACCGAAATGATTTGCAACGTTTACTGAATCAATAGTTGCCTATATTAATTTGTCTTCATTCAAAAAATCCATCGAACTCCACAATTTTTCGCGGCACCCCTGCGCTCACGCCACGGCACGCACCCACTTTGAGAAAGCCTGGTTTAGAGACATCTGATTCCATAGTGGGAGTCATAAACTCTGTTGTTATTGAGCTATTTTGTGACTAAACCGACCAGTGCAGTGACTGCACTGTGCCTGCGTGTCTGGTCCACCAGGAAGTGGAGTGCGCAGCCTGTTCTGTGTCCATTTACTGCTAGTGCCATTATAAATAACACAGTGTACATTCTACAAGATCTGGATACATCACTGAGCAACATGGCAGACCTCCTTCAGCCATGAGAGCAGCTTGGCTTGTCACATGACTTTTGGCAGGATCCTACCGCAGTTTGGTTTTGCAAATATATCCAGTGTGTTTTGCACACAAATGGAGCCTGTTATGCAAGTGCAAAGTAAGATGAGCCCACAAATCAAAAACACATTTGTAAAAATGCAGAGTACTATATTTGCAAATAAAAACGTATTTCAGCTATTTAAAAATTCATATTTATACATAAAAATATGTTTGCATGGGGATATATGTACAAATCAAAAAACAACCTTGTAAAGTTTAAAATGCATATATTTGCAAACCCAAATTTATTTGTACACTTTTTTGCACAGTGGTTCATCTTAAAATGTATATTATTATTTCACAACCAAATGATATTTGTACAAAACTACTTGTATAGTAGTACAAAAACTCATTTGTACATGTTAAAGTGGCTTTATTTGTGAAGCAAAACACATTTGTTCAAATCATTTTGCGTATTTACAAAACACAAGGTGTATTTGCAAAACACGAATTATATTTGCAAGAACTATTACACAGTGAAACCATGTATGACATGTTTGCAACGTTTTGGCATGAATTTAGCCTCATACTATAGCCCATAAAAAAGTCAAATTTATAGCAATAGTCATAATTTGGCACAATAAACTTTGGCGTGAAATAGGCCTATAGAGTTTCTTGGTGACAGTCAAAGACAAAACATAGTAACAACCTTGCTGGCAGTCGCTAACCTATTTTGCTTTGCACACAGAGCTTTATACACAGCACGCTCCCTCGGAACAAGAGGTCTACCCAGATGACCTTACCCAGATTGATGACATAATAGGCAATAGGAGAAAGCTGCCTTTTCATTATTGGCACAGACAGTAAATGTGTGACTGATGCAGTGTTACATGTTTTTCTTCAAGAACAGAACAACAGGTATTAAAATAGAAACTATGTACATTCACAGCTGTAACACTGTAACTTGGTCACACTGAGCCAGCAGCAATGAAGAATTTGGAGGAGCGGGTAGCGATGACTATCACTTACAGATTTGTCATGAATCACATCTGCATTCAGCTCAAGCCACATTGGTGACTAACCTCCATGAAGTAGACACCCCATCCAATGCACTCAGACAACCCGAGAGCCCTGCGCTCGCACTACACTGTGCACAAGAGAAAACAAATGAATGGATTGTTCAATAATAAATTGGCTCTTTAAATCGTCTGCCACATATTGTCGTTATTAGGTCTATCACTTAGTTTGCAACATCTTATGCTGAATTCAAGACTGAGCTTGAGTTTTTAGAGTGAAGCATACATAGATATATTTTGAGTGTTACGTTGTTATTACATAATTGATTCACCAATGTCATTAGATTATTGACTTGTTCATTATTGGCGTATTATATCTAAAATTGTCTATAATTATTGGAAATTATTACATAAATGTTTTTTATGGCATTGGATGTTTATTTAATTGTATAATCTTTTTTCTTTTTTAGACATTGTCACCTCATGGACCTGAAAACCCCCTGTTTCCAAGGTATTTTCACCACACTGATACTCTATTACAACTGAAATATTGATTAAGTATAAGTCACATTGCCGTACTATTTTTTTAAGGGGTACAAATCCGTTTGCGACAGTGAAGCTGAAACCTACCACCACAAATGATAGGTCTGCTCCTCGGATCCACTGAGCCCATCAAACGTTTTCAAAAGTCTAGTTTTGGGTCACTATGGGTGTTACAATGTTATAAATGCAGCATATATAGAAAACGGAAATATCTGTTGAACTTGTGTTCAAATAAAAAGAAATAAACAGAAAGTAACATTCTGAACACTTTCTTTCATTGTCTATTTTGATTGGCAGAGCAAACACAAACCCACAGAGTTCACTCAAAGGACTTTCACTTTGACTTGTGCACGATGTAACACCACAGTGTTGCCAGATGTCTAAAATATAAATCACGCAACAAATGTTCTAACATTTAGTGTTTAGTTAGTGTTTGTTTCTTGTTGTTTGTCCGACAGTGTAAAACAGGGATGTCAAACACGTGGCCTGCAATTTCTGGTGGCCCCTGAGATTATTATTATTAACCCATCAAAACTACAACTACCATAATGCACTGCAGTGTATTTTTCAACCTTCCTCGACAAATAAATGGACAGAGAACACGTGGTATGTGAGCTTCAGGAGCAGTTCAGAGAGAATGTAAAAGTGGGAGAAGCCTAACTTTCTTGCTGAAGGCATGTTTGTTTATCCGAAGAACGAAAATGAGGCAAAAATCAATTACATCCATAAAGTTTATTAACCCTAACAAAGGAATCTAATACAGAGCGCTATGGGTCAGAACTTTACCCCTGACAGCCTACATACTACATGGGTCTTACAACAGGAGCTCTGAACGCCCACCTATCCCTGGACCCAGGTATTTAAAAACAAGATTAATACAGTTAAGATGACTGTTCTACCAAAATTCTTATTCTTGTTCCAATGTTTACCCATTTTTCTATCCAAAGGGATTTTTAAAACAATTGATAAAACAATTTCTCATTTTTTTGTGGAACGGCAAAACACCTCGAGTGAGACAAAAAGTACTTCAAAATTGCAAATTTGACGGTGGTCTTTCCCTTCCAAATTTTCAGTTCTATTACTGGGCAGTGAATATAGCTAGAATTGCATACTGGACAAAATCAGCTGACGTACCCTGGTCAGTTGGAAGTGCAGTCATGCTCCTCCTCATCACTTTTCACTTTACTGTCTAGTTCCACTTCATTCAACCCCTCTGGCCTTACCTGCAACCCTGTGGTGACTTCTGCACTCAAAATATGGTTTCAATTCAGGAAACATTTTGGTTTTATAACTCCCACTCCCTTGACACCACTGCTGAAAAATCATGTGTTTAAACTTGCATTCACTTGTTGTATCCAATTCTGAAGATCAAATGAAGAAAACTCCAACTCGAAGAGATTCAATGCAAAATAGAGTCTTTATTTCCAAGGCACAAAAAGAAGTACTCGTACAGAAAGACCCGAGCAGTTTCTGCAGAAAAGCTGCTCTTTGTACCGTTACATGCCGTTTTATTCCCCAAGTTCATAAATGGTCTTTGGGGTCCTCCTCTTGGTACATGCATCCACCTATGACCCCCTGGGTTTACACCCACGTGCCCTGTCTCACTCCTCCTTATCTAATGCATATTCTATATAGCTAATTAAAACTGTGTTCTATGCCATATTTTACAGTAAGTCATTTTTACTGCTTACAACCTATAACTCGTCCCAATTTAAACTCTTTTTGACAATCATCTGCCTCAGCAAACTTTCTTTAGCAATTAATACCTGTCACCTATATTCTAGTTTTCTATGATCCAAAGTCTGAACTCACTGACCCCCCATGAGCTCACCACTATTTCTCCTGACCTTCATTTCAACTTCTGGTTTACGTCATTACTGTACTGCTACTGGCTGTAGTTTTGTTACGTGTACTTCCTCCCTTGTTGGTATACGCCCCTTAGCTTCAACTCCTATGGTCTCCATGTTCTCTGCTACGCTGTCTGACTACTACTTTGCATTGGCTCTATAACTTCTTCAGATTACAATTTGACTTAATAAAATGTTTTAGTATTGCAAAGAAATGTTAATAAAGCTACTTAACAATAAGTATAGTAAAATAACATAATTCCAATATAAGTCCTTTATAGGTCTTTACTGTCACAGTCCATTCCACAGGTGGCAACCATTTTTCTAACTTCTATTACATTTTGACTTTTTTCCACATCACACTGATACAATTTTTTCTGTGTGGCATGATAAGGGACTAAAGTGCTTTAAAGGTCCCATATTCTGCTCTTTTCCCCTTTACACAGTCTATTCTAAGGGCTTTGTTGATACATTTTTGTGTAATATCCATAACATAACAGTTTCCAAAAAACACCCATTTCTTGGACTGGCCCCCCTCCTTGCAAAAGCAAACGGCTCACTCTGAGATCTGACCTCCCGAACAGAGAGCAGGCTGCCTCCCCCGCCCAACCCGCGTGCCTCCCCCGCCCAACCCCGCGACGAAGCCTAGAGCGGAGATGGTGCGCATGCGGCGTGTGCTCCGGTACACAGCGATACACAAACACGGGAATAAACATTTTATCCGTCATGACGGTGCGTCGTGCCGAGTCCTACGTCCTGGATCTGACCTGGAGTTTGACGTGCTCCAGGGCCTCAACGACGGACGTTGCCGTTTGGTAAATAACAAGCTAACTCTTCTATCTCTCGTATCCATCGTGTAATTACTGTGTAGCATTAGGATTAGCTGTTTTTATTCTTGCGGCTGCGCGCTTCCTGGAGGCGTGGCTTGAGCGCCGCGTCATTCTAGTGAAGCCGCGTCATCCATGGGATGAGCCCCCGTCTGCTGCTCAGCCGAGGGGGACAAAAAAGACAGTTCTCTAGCGAAAGCATGCGGAAATCAATCAAAAAACCACTTTGGGCACAACATACGAGGCCCAAATAGCCCTGTAGGAAGGTTAAAACCTCTGAAAAGTCGATTTAGCATGTTATGGGACCTTTAAAGATTTCTGTAAAGAAGTGGTTTTCAACTCGTTTCCAGATTTGGCTCGTGAGTTCAATCTTCCACTTTCTCATCTTTTTAGGTACTTTCAGGTCAGAAATTGTGTTAAGTCGTTGTTCATTCAGGCTTGGGCTGATCTTTTTCAATTGAATCCCTCCCAAAAGTCATTTATTTCCAAAATGTATAATACTATTCAGTCGTATAACAGTCACTTGACCACCAAAACAAAAGAGGCTTGGGAGTGTGAGTTGGGAGTGGTACTTGGCGAAGGCTGGTGGAACTCTGCACTTCAACTTATCCATAAGAGCACTGTTTGTGCACGTTTATCTCTGATACAATTTAAGTTTCTTTTTAGATGTCACTACTCTAAAACAAGGCTAGCAAGGATCTTCCCAACCACAGTAGATGTTTGTGAGGCGTGGTGTGGCGGTTCGCCTTGTAATTTGACGCATATGTTCTTTTTATGTCCAGCCCTCACGGCTTTTTGGCAGATATATTTTGATTTTATGTCCAAGGTATTCTCCAGAACTATTGCTCTCTCACCTCATGTGGCGATTTTGGTCTTCCTGAGGATTACTCCCTATACTCAGCTTTACAGCTACAAGTTTTGGCATTCACTTCTCTGATGACGGCATCTCCTATTACACTGGAAGTCAACACACCCCCCCTCCCAGCACACAATGGACAAATGAGGTCTTTTTTGAAACTGGAAAAGATCAGATACTCAAAGAAAGGTACTGTTGGTATATTTTTTAAGAAATGTCATTTATTGACCTGTACGAAACCATCTAAACCATTTTTTTAATGGATTTATTATTGTTTTTCTGTGTTTTACCCCCCTTATTTGTTTACTTATTTTTATTTATTTTTATTTATTATTATTATTTATTTATTTTCATTATTATTATGATTATTACTATATATTGGTTGTACTATGTTCTTGTTTTTTTATACTGTTAAAATGAAAAAACAAATGTACATGATGGCTCTTTCTGTTAAATGGAGATTCATATTTCTTTGTACATCAATAAAATATATGAAACAGAACATCACTGACAAAGTCATGACTCTTCATTTAAAACATTTGGTTATGGATCATAATCATTTGTTTAAACAGTTGTACCCTCGAAGGCATCATTTTATGATTCACTATCCTGGCTGCATGAGAAAAATTTCACCTCTCCTACATCATTGGAGCATGCAGTGCAAGGCCAAATACAAGGTGTTTAAAACACATTAAAAAACTTCAAGAATGTCACAAAACCGCTTGCCAAAAAGCAACAGATTCCAATTTCAGGCTATTAGGATGCTGTCCCTGTGAACCCTATTGAATTAGGGCCTTTAAAATCGATTTGTTTGGACACAGATATGATTGCTGCTTTACGTGATGCTAATCCCAGAGGTTACATTAACAGAGAATTTGCTGTCATTTACGGATTATTTTCAGCTTTGATGGAAAATTCTGAAGGCATTCTGTCATTTTGACGGGTTGAATATCAAACTACCTCTTTCTGTGAGGAGGAACAAGCTGTTGCTCTAATCCATCGCCCCTTTATGTGAACGTGCTCGGTGTCATTCAGAAAATCTTGACGAGAACAAGATGAACCTACTTTCTAATACGCCTTTAGTGTTAGTCAATCCAGGTAATTGGAACTTATCCCAGAGATGCTTGGCTATATCAACTGTGGGAGCCATGAGAGACAATACACACCATAGAAAAGACAGAATCAAAAATCAAGATAGCAGGGAGAGAAGTGAGTCAACTGTCAGAGACATGCAATGAAGAAGCAAGTACCTAAGAAGTACAGCCAGATGCCCATACCTGAAGCAATGGAAACTGCCAAACAAAAAGGCTCCAGGCCTTGGCCATCCACCCTAAAAAGAGATACTGCAAAATAAGTGGGGCACACATAAACCACTAAAGACACCTTGAGGAGCCAAACACCAACTCCAACATAAA
>CM033622.1:4316784-4456784 GCA_019453435.1 Rhinogobius similis
GAACTTTACCCTGACAGCCTACATACTACATGGGTCTTACAACAGGAGCTCTGAGCAGCCCACCTATCCCTGGACCCAGGTATTTAAAAACAAGATTAATACAGTTAAGATGACTGTTCTACCAAAATTCTTATTCTTGTTCCAATGTTTACCCATTTTTCTATCCAAAGGGATTTTTAAAACAATTGATAAAACAATTTCTCATTTTTTGTGGAACGGCAAAACACCTCGAGTGAGACAAAAAGTACTTCAAAATTGCAAATTTGACGGTGGTCTTTCCCTTCCAAATTTTCAGTTCTATTACTGGGCAGTGAATATAGCTAGAATTGCATACTGGACAAAATCAGCTGACGTACCCTGGTCAGTTGGAAGTGCAGTCATGCTCCTCCTCATCACTTTTCACTTTACTGTCTAGTTCCACTTCATTCAACCCCTCTGGCCTTACCTGCAACCCTGTGGTGACTTCTGCACTCAAAATATGGTTTCAATTCAGGAAACATTTTGGTTTTATAACTCCCACTCCCTTGACACCACTGCTGAAAAACCATGTGTTTAAACTTGCATTCACTTGTTGTATCCAATTCTGAAGATCAAATGAAGAAAACTCCAACTCGAAGAGATTCAATGCAAAATAGAGTCTTTATTTCCAAGGCACAAAAAGAAGTACTCGTACAGAAAGACCCGAGCAGTTTCTGCACAAAAAGCTGCTCATCGTACCGTTACATGCCGTTTTATACCCCAAGTTCATGAATAAATGAACCCCCCCCCCCCCCCACGTGCCCTACCTTACTCCTCCTTATCTAATGCATATTCTATATAGCTAATTAAAACTGTGTTCTATGCCATATTTTACAGTAAGTCATTTTTACTGCTTACAACCTATAACTCGTCCCAATTTAAACTCTTTTTGACAATCATCTGCCTCAGCAAACTTTCTTTAGCAATTAATACCTGTCACCTATATTCTAGTTTTCTATGATCCAAAGTCTGAACTCACTGACCCCCCATGAGCTCACCACTATTTCTCCTGACCTTCATTTCAACTTCTGGTTTACGTCATTACTGTACTGCTACTGGCTGTAGTTTTTGTTACGTGTACTTCCTTCCTTGTTGGTATACGCCCCTTAGCTTCAACTCCTATGGTCTCCATGTTCTCTGCTACGCTGTCTGACTACTACTTTGCATTGGCTCTATAACTTCTTCAGATTACACGTTGACTTAATAAAATGTTTTAGTATTGCAAAGAAATGTTAATAAAGCTACTTAACAATAAGTATAGTAAAATAACATAATTCCAATATAAGTCCTTTATAGGTCTTTACTGTCACAGTCCATTCCACAGGTGGCAACCATTTTTCTAACTTCTATTACATTTTGACTTTTTTCCACATCACACTGATACAATTTTTTCTGTGTGGCATGATAAGGGATTAAAGTGCTTTAAAGGTCCCATATTCTGCTATTTTCCCCTTTACAGTCTATTCTAAGGGCTTTGTTGATCAAATTTTGCGTTGTGTAATATCCATAACATAACAGTTTACAAAAAACACCCATTTCTTGGACTGGCCCCCCACCTGGCAAAAGCAAACGGCTCACTCTGAGATCTGACCCCCCGAACAGAGAGCAGGCTGCCTCCCCCGCCCAACCCGCGTGCCTCCCCCCCCCAACCCCGCGACGAAGCCTAGAGCGGAGATGGTGCGCATGCGGCGTATGCTCCGGTACACAGCGATACACAAACACTGAATAAACATTTTATCGTCCTGACGGTGCGTCGTGCCGAGTCCTACGTCCTGGATCTGACCTGGAGTTTGACGTGCTCCAGGGCCTTGACGACGGACGTGCCGTTTGGTGAATAACAAGCTAACTCTTCTATCTGTCGTATCTATCGTGTAATTACTGTGTAGCATTAGCATTAGCTGTTTTTATTCTGCTGGCTTCCTGGGCGTGGCTTGAGCGCCGCGTCATCCTAGTGAAGCCGCGTCATCCATGGGATGAGCCCCCGTCTGCCTGCTCAGCCGAGGGGGACAAAAAAGACAGTTCTCTAGCGAAAGCATGCGGGAATCAATCAAAAAACCACTTTGGGCACAACATACGAGGCCCAAATAGCCCTGTAGGAAGGTTAAAACCTCTGAAAAGTCGATTTAGCATGTTATGGGACCTTTAAAGATTTCTGTAAAGAAGTGGTTTTCAACTCGTTTCCAGATTTGGCTCGTGAGTTCAATCTCCCACTTTCTCATCTTTTTAGGTACTTTCAGGTCAGAAATTGTGTTAAGTCGTTGTTCATTCAGGCTTGGGCTGATCTTTTTCAATTGAATCCCTCCCAAAAGTCATTTATTTCCAAAATGTATAATACTATTCAGTCGTATAACAGTCACTTGACCACCAAAACAAAAGAGGCTTGGGAGTGTGAGTTGGGAGTGGTACTTGGCGAAGGCTGGTGGAACTCTGCACTTCAACTTATCCATAAGAGTACTGTTTGTGCACGTTTATCTCTGATACAATTTAAGTTTCTTTTTAGATGTCACTACTCTAAAACAAGGCTAGCAAGGATCTTCCCAACCACAGTAGATGTTTGTGAGGCGTGGTGTGGCGGTTCGCCTTGTAATTTGACGCATATGCTTTTTTTTATGTCCAGCCCTCACGGCTTTTTGGCAGATATATTTTGATTTTATGTCCAAGGTATTCTCCAGAACTATTGCTATCTCACCTCATGTGGCGATTTTTGGTCTTCCTGAGGATTACTCCCTGTACTCAGCTTTACAGCTACAAGTTTTGGCATTCACTTCTCTGATGACGGCATCTCCTATTACACTGGAAGTCAACACACCCCCCCTCCCAGCACACAATGGACAAATGAGGTCTTTTTTGAAACTGGAAAAGATCAGATACTCAAAGAAAGGTACTGTTGGTATATTTTTTAAGAAATGTCATTTATTGACCTGTACGAAACCATCTAAACCATTTTTTAAATGGATTTATTATTGTTTTTCTATGTTTTACCCCCCTTATTTGTTTACTTATTTATTTATTTTTTATTTATTATTATTATTTATTTATTTTCATTTTTATTCTGATTATTATTATATTTTGGTTGTACTATGTTCTTGTTTTATACTGTTAAGATGAAAAAAACAAATGTACATGATGGCTCTTTCTGTTAAACGGAGATTCATATTCTTTGTACATCAATTAAATATATGAAACAGAACATCACTGACAAAGTCATGACTCTTCATTTAAAACATTTGGTTATGGATCATAATCATTTGTTTAAACAGTTGTACCCTCGAAGGCATCATTTTATGATTCACTATCCTGGCTGCATGAGAAAAATTTCACCTCTCCTACATCATTGGAGCATGCAGTGCAAGGCCAAATACAAGGTGTTTAAAACACATTAAAAAACTTCAAGAATGTCACAAAACCGCTTGCCAAAAAGCAACAGATTCCAATTTCAGGCTATTAGGATGCTGTCCCTGTGAACCCTATTGAATTTGGGCCTTTAAAATCGATTTGTTTGGACACAGATATGATTGCTGCTTTACGTGATGCTAATCCCAGAGGTTACATTAACAGAGAATTTGCTGTCATTTACGGATTATTTTCAGCTTTGATGGAAAATTCTGAAGGCATTCTGTCATTTTGACGGGTTGAATATCAAACTACCTCTTCCTGTGAGGAGGAACAAGCTGTTGCTCTAATCCATCGCCCCTTTATGTGAACGTGCTCGGTGTCATTCAGAAAATCTTGGACGAGAACAAGATGAACCTACTTTCTAATACGCCTTTAGTGTTAGTCAATCCAGGTAATTGGAACTTATCCCAGAGATGCTTGGCTATATCAACTGTGGGAGCCATGAGAGACAATACACACCATAGAAAAGACAGAATCAAAAATCAAGATAGCAGGGAGAGAAGTGAGTCAACTGTCAGAGACATGCAATGAAGAAGCAAGTACCTAAGAAGTACAGCCAGATGCCCATACCTGAAGCACTGGAAACTGCCAAACAAAAGGCTCCAGGCCTTGGCCATCCACCTAAAGAGATACTAAAATAAGTGGGCACACATAAGCAAAGACACCTGAGGAGCCAAACACCAACTCCAACATAAACACTGCTAACATCAAAAACATTCAGTATCCAATACTGTATTCAGCAGTATTCAATAATGTTTTCAACATTAATTTTCAACATATGATTTTATCGTTTTCCTTTTATACAAACTGTAAAGCATTTAAGTGTTGTACTGTCTTTTAACTCCTGGTGCAAGTTATTCCATACGTTAACCCCAACAACTGAAATACAATGCTGCTTTACATTTGTCCTTACATTTAGTTTTTTGAACATATCACATCCCTTGAAATTTCCTTCCTTTGTAACAGTTCTTGAATATGCATCGGTAATTGTCTGTTCTTTATTTTATACATGAATTGTGCAGTTTTCAAGTCAACAAGGTCCTTGAATTTTACAGCTTTTTAAAAATAAAACGTTAATTTGTATGTGCTCAGTGAGTTGCTTTGTTTACAAGGCTCTTTTTTGGCACTTACTAATTTGAGCAGTATTGTTTTTGTATGTGTTTCCCCACACCTCGAGACCATAAGTCATGTAAGGGAGAACCAAAGAACAATACAAGATATATAATATTTGTTCATTCAAGTATTCTTTAACTTTAGAAATAATTCCTAATGATTTACATTATTTGCCTCTATATAATTTATGTGGCTTCTCTAACTTGACTTTTTTTGTATTAGTATTCCTAACATTTTTATATAATTTACTTGCTCTATCTGTGTATCATTTATTATTAAATTAATGTCCACTTTAGAAGGGCGATTTGCAAAAATTATACATTTGGTTTTATTTAGATTTAAAGTTACTTTGTTTAAAACAAACCAACGTTTAGTGTTTTTAATTCTTTTTCCACAACACCAATTACTGCTTCTAAATCATTCCCATAGCAAAGTATATTAGTATCATCTGCAAATAAGATAAAGTGTAAGGTTTTTGAAACCAAACACATATCATTAATCTATTTTCCACCAAATAACTTTTGATCGAGGAAAAGGCCACTCCCCTGATTCCATATCTAATCAGCTTTTTAAGTAATAGTTAATGATTAACTGTATCAAAAGCTTTGGTTAGATCTAGAAATACCCCAATAGCATATTGTTTTTTGTCTATTGCATTGGATATGTCAAGTGGAGGAGTTCAAGTATCTCGGGGTCTTGTTCACGAGTGAGGGAAGGATGGAGCGTGAGATTGACAGGTGGATCGGTGCAGCGTCTGCAGTGATGTGGGCGCTGTATCGGACCGTTGTGGTGAAGAGATAGCTGAGTCATCTATGGTCATGAGCTCTGGGTAATGACCGAAAGGACAGGATCGCGGATACAAGCGGTCGAAATGAGCTTCCTCTGCCGGGTGGCTGGGCGCTCCCTTAGAGATGAGAGGAGGGTGAGGAGCTCAGTCACACGGGAGGAGCTCGGAGTAGAGCCGCTGCTCCTCCACGTCGAGAGGAGCCAGCTGAGGTGGCTCGGGCATCTGTTCTGGATGCCTCCTGGATGCCTCCCTCGGGAGGTGTTCTGGGCGTGTCCCACTGGGAGGCGGCCCCGGGGTAGACCCAGGACACGCTGGAGGGACTATGTCTCTCGGCTGGCCTGGGAACACCTTGGGCGCTGGAGCTAGAGCTGGAGGAAGTGTGCGTGGACAGGGAAGTCTGGGCCTCCCTGCTTAGACTGCTGCCCCTGCGACCCGGTCCCGGATAAGCGGAAGAAAATGGATGGATGGATGGATGGATGGATGTTTTCAACCAGATCTATCAAAGCCAAGTTCTGTTTGGTCTGAACCCATATTGTTGTTCACAGAGTATTTTGCGTTTTTCCAGGTAATTGTATAATCTTTTATGGAATAGTTTTTCCAGAATTTTTGCAAATTGCAATAATATAGAGATTGATCTATAGTTTGTAAATTCATGTTTATCACCATTCTTGTGAATAGGGACAACTTTTGACATGTTCACTCCTTCAGGGAACACACCTGACTGTAAAGACAGGTTAAAGATGTAAGTGATTGGAATGGCTATATATTCTGTCATTTCTTTTAAGATTAACATGTCCAATCCATTCTGTTGACTTTTTGCTCTTACATTTTTTGACAATTTCAAGTATTTCATTCTCATCTGTGCCTTGTAAAAATATGGTTTTGTCTTGTTTGGGTATTTTTCTGACTAAATCATCATCTTGATATGAATTGGAGAATACTTTTGCCAAGTTTGAGCCAATATTACTAAAATAGTTATTTAATTCATTTGCAATTTCACTGGGTTGATTTCTCTTCCATCGTTTGCCAAGAAGCAAGAAGCAACGTTGGAATTTTGATTACTCTTTTTGATTAATCTATTTAAGACGCTCCACATATTTTTAATTTCACTTTTGAAGAATTGCACAATGGTATTCCCTTTTACTTGATCTCATAATACTTGTTAATTTATTCTTATATGTTTTGTAAGCACACTCTGCGTCTTTAGTCCTTTTTTTAGGATGTTTTTGTACAATTTATTCTTTTGCTTGCAGGCTTTTTGGATACCCTTGGTCAACCATGGCTTTCCAGAAAATGTGTTGTTATTCTACTCACTAAGGGACAATATTTATCATAAAGGGTGCAAAAGATTTCCAAAAAGGCATCATACATTATATTTATGTTATCTACATACACACGGTTCCAGTTTTGTTTCAGTAAGTTACTTTTGAATTAACTCGGCTTCTTGACATTTTGTCTAGTTATTATAACAGTTTAATTTTCTTTCTGCTACTCTGTGACCCTCTTTTTTACTGGCAGATGATCAGATATATCAGTAATTAAAAGCCCACTTCATCATTTCACTTCCAATAATGTTAGTGAATATATTTTCAATCAAAGTTGTCTTGTTATTCAGGTTGGTCTTGTTATACATGGATATAAACATAAACTATACATTGTATTAATGAAATCAGTAACTGAAGTTTGCTCTAAGGGGTTCAGCAAGTCTATATTAAAGTCTCCACAAACAAACTATTTTCCCGCTCATACAAGTCAATCATTTTTTCCCTGATGCATGAACCTGGTTTTCTATATATGCAACATACTGTGAATTTTTTGACATTTAAATCTCAATTTCTATAGTTACACATTCCATAATTTGATCAATGACTAAACACATGTTTCTACCTATCTTACTTCTTAAATTCTGATTGATATATAATGCTACACCCCCACCTTTTTGACAATTTCTACTTGTGTAAAACATTTGTCCTTCAATCTGGAACAGAGAACATTGCTCCTCATACAGCCAGTTTCTGAAATTGATATTGCAGTCAAAGCATGCTGGATCTTTGAGAAGATTGAGTTAAGGCTTCTGCAGTTAAAATGAATGATAGATAATGCATCTTTGGTGCTTGCCTCAAGTGGAGGAGTTCAAGTATCTCGAGGTCTTGTTCAGAGTGAGGGAAGGATGGAGTGTGATATTGACAGGCGGCTCGGTGCAGCGTCTGCAGTGATGTGGGCGCTGTATCGGACCGTTGTGGTAAAGAAAGACCTGAGTTGAAAGACAAAGCTCTCGATTTACTGGTCAATCTGCGATCCTACCCTCACCTACGGTCAGGGGAGTAGACTGGGGGGTACAAAGGGGTCTGTTGTCCTGGGCCTCAGGATTTTAGGGGCCCAGAAGTTGACCCTCTTCCTATTCATTTATATTAGAGGGGACCTATGTGAGGCGGGCCCCCAAATTTCTGTGGACGGGCCAGCCTATGGTCATAAGCTTTGGGTAATGACCGAAAGACAAGATCGCGGATACAAGCGGTCGAAATGAGCTTCCTCCGCCGAGTGACTGGGCGCTCCCTTAGAGATAGGGTGAGGAGCTCAGTCTCACAGGAGGAGCTCGGAGTTAGAGCCCGTGGCTCGGGCATCTGTTCCGGATACCTCTTGGACGCCTCCCTGGGGAGGTGTTCCGGGCATGTCCCACCGTGAGGAGGCCCCGGGGAAGACCCAGGACACGCTGGAGGGACTATGTCTCTCGGCTAGCCTGGGAACGCCTTGGGATCCCAACGGAAGAGCTGGAGGAACTTATTCTCACTCCCTGCCCCCAAGGACAAGGCCACGTAACTCGCAAACATCAGTAACAGTTCCACCAAAACATCTTAAGACGTCTTTCCTACAAACCCGCCGTCTGCCATTTTTATGTATATCTTGTAGTTTATACTCTGTATAGTCAAACATTTTTAACTGAAGATTTTCGTAGTTAGAATAATCAGTATCCATCCTTGTTTGCAGTTGAGCTATTCCCCACTGGTTGCATCATAATTTCCGTTCATAGTCAGTTTGGCATCTTCTTTCCATTTAAATCAGTGGTCCCCAACCCCCGGGCCGCGGATCGGTATCGGTCCTGGATCAATTGGGACCGGGCCACACAACAAATAATTAATTTATTATCAGAGTCTGAGCGATCATTTATTTTGAAAAAGGACCGGATTCACTAGTCTAGGACAGTGGTCCCCAACCCCCGGGCCGGTCCGTGGATCAATTGGGACCAGCGGCACAACAAATAATTAATTCATTATCAGAGTTGAAAAAGGACTGGATTCTCTAGTCTAGGATACATAAGAGCTTAGATTCTTGGCCAGAACCCGACCCGCAATTAGGGCCGGGTTCGGGTCCACATTTTCCGCTCTTCTGTCGGGCTGAGTCGGGCGGCCCAGGGGGCAGAGGCGCGCACGTGTGTAACATGCGCTCCACGGCGAAAGAGCGCGTGAGCAGCCAGTGCTGTGTTGTTTTCCTCCTCATCCTCGAATAAACTGGTCAAAATATGTGACGTGAGAAAAGACGTTAATGAATGCACGGCTGCTACACGAGCGGAGGAGAGAGAAAAAGAGAGGAAGAGCAGAGGAGGAGGAGCAGGAGGAGAGCGAGAGAGAGACAAAGGAGCGAGGGAGAGAGATCATGTGGGCCAGCGTCAGCGGAGGAACAGGCGCGTCTGGGACAGGAGGCGTCCCGTCGGTGCAGGTAGAACACTAAACACAGCCCTGTCAGGCGCTTATTCTGCCGATAAAACTCTGCAGGAACTCAGTTTACGTAACTCCGGTTCTACACGTGCGCGGACCCCTCGGTTCGGGTCGAATCTTGCAGCAAATGACTCGGGCTCGGACAGTACGCGCGCAGGCTCGGCTGGGTCGGGCTTGAATTTTTGGGCCCGATCGATGGTTACATCTCGGTCATTTGAGCTAAAATTTAACCCACAAGCAACAAAATGAGTCAGAAACAAGACAATACCAGGAATCCTACGTGAATCCTACAGCGCTAATGAGGCAATGAAGCCTTCAAAGCTGCTTCGCCACTTAGAGACCAAGCCCCCTGGATTAAAAGACAAGCCCCTGGAGTATTTTGAAAGAAAAAAACAGCTACACAGTGGATTCACGTTTATTATGATAAACGCCCCCTCCCCTACCGCCGCAGTAAAATTGTCAAGCGTGATAAAAAGGTTGGGGACCTCTGATTTAAATAATACAGATTTGGAAATCATTTATAAGGTTCAAAATCCTTGATGTCCTTAATCGCTACAACTTTGGCCTGATCAGGAGGTCCATTCAGCTTAATCAGGATTTTGCAGTTTCTTGTCCCAGTATCTTGGATCTTATTTTCTTTTCTCAATACCCTTGCTTGTCTGGCTATTTCAGCATTTCTTAGGTGCTCGTTCACGTAGACACCTGAACCTTTCAATTTTCTTCCATTTCTCAAGACCTCCATTTTGTGCTTCCTATTCACAAAGTGAATGACAATGCTTGGCTTTTTATTGTCTCTCTGGGACAATACAAACTGACAGAATGGTAATAGCAAACCAACCAGACATTGTTGATAAAGAGCAGAGGAAGACCGTTGTGGTTGACGTGGCGATACCAAATGATGGCAACGTCAGGAGAAAGGAAGATGAGAAACTGGTGCCCGTAGTGATCAGAGCACCAACACTGACCCCCAAATTTTCAGGAGTGGCTACAGCAGATCCCTGGAGAAAAACACAGTGCTAAGAATAGCTAAGATACTGCACCAAACTTAGAAAGGGATGAGACCACCCATGGAGTGTGAGAAGGGAATTTTATATATACAGTATATATATATATATATATATACTGTATATATATAAAATTACAGTAGGGCTGGGCGATTTGGCCTAAAAGAAAAATCTCCGATTTTTTAAAGAAAAATTCGATTTTCGATTCGATTTTCGATTTTTTTAAACAATAATTTGAAAAATAACTGCACTACAAATATTAGATTTTTTTTGTCAAAAAAGTGTAACTTTATTGATGTGATTGACCATGGAGTTAAAGTGCATTTAAACAAGGCCAAAATAAAATGTAAATGAGGCCCTGTAATTCAACAATTTCAGTCTATGTTTAATAAACAGAGCATTACCTTTATAGATTAAATCTCAGTATTATATATTTACATTACCAACAATATTTTACTTGTGTAAATGTGTATACATTGTTTTTCTTACACAAACTCATACCTATTGCATTGTGTAGTCTGTGTCCGAAGCACTGTAGACTGGGCCAGTTGTTGTCTTTGAGAGCTTTGATAATGTTTGTGCCACTATCTGTGGTCAGACTGATGTGTTGTTCTTCGGGACGACCCCTGGAGTGTAGCGGCGTCCCTTTAAACCATGGGCAATAATTTTGCCCGTGTGGTCATCGGGGAAGTAAGCCGTTTGGCGTTGTACAGGCGAGGCAGTGCTACATGTGAATAATACTTGCGACTAGGTACACCGTACCTGCATCTAAAACTTTGTCTAAAAACGAGGTTTTAATCACATGCTCAGAGTAAATGGGCAGCATATCCGTGGCGATAAAAAAGTGATAGCCTCCAGAATCGCTTTCCTCCGCGCTCCACCCTTGTCGTACGGCACACTGTCTCTTCTCCGTCTTATGCATCAAAGCCGTACCATTTCCAAACTACTGAATTGACAATGCCTTTCTTGAGAATAAGTTCTCCGCTACACGCTGCCGCTGCCATGTTGTTTGTTTACGTTTAAGCTGCGCGAGGGGAGGGAGTTCACAGTGCACTACGGGAGCTCACAAGGAAGTGTTGAACGCAAAAAATACCGCGGCACTAACTGTGGACAAATGTATATAAAAAAGAAAATAATAAATCAAATTTGCAAAAATAAAATCGACTTGCGCTACAAATTCGATTAATCGATTAAATCGATTTTTTGCCCAGCCCTAAATTACAGTATATATATAAAATTCCCGTTCCCGTAAAAATCCAAATAAGCGCGATTTCCCTTCACTTCTGTCCGCTGAAGCTTGGCTGGAAGTAGGGCTGAAACGATTAATCAAGTAAATTGAGCAATTCGATTACAAAAAAAAACATTATTATTTTACAGCCACGTAAAAACCACGTGACTCTGGAGTACAGAACTAACGTGTGGCGCATGTTTCACATGGAGCATGTTTCCGTCGGGCGCATGCCAGCAGCATAACCGCAATGGAGGAGAAAGTGACCTGTTATAAACTCAAGAGTGTTTATGGAGCGGAGTTTTCTTGTTTTAAAGAGCTCGAAACCAGAAACAGAAAGTCTGAGATAACGGGCAAAGACAGAGAGGCAAAAGTGAACGGCACACAGCTAACGCTAGGGCTGTAGTGACCTTTTTGTCTCTCCACTTGTATGTTGTATGTTGTAAGTTTCTATAGAAGACTGTGGACTTCTTTCCACAGCTTCAACATTCCCTTCAGAACTATCTTTTGATATGAACAAGTCAAATAGTAAATTTGATCAAAGAGACTGAAAAGCTTCAGATCAGATGCACTCATGGACATTTGGACTGGTATTTCTGATGTGAAATAGTGTAGGTTATGAGACAATTATGTGCAATTAAGAATAAAATGTGTTATTTCAGATAGAAGCTCCTTGTTTATCTTTTGTTTATTACAAAGATCTATAACTTTTATATAAAAATGATTTAATATGATTAAAAAAGCTGAGGTTATGTTCACGTTTGTAATGATTAGATGTTAGTTAGAAGTAAAGGGAGTCTTTTAATCACATAGTTAGCTGGTTTGTGTGTCATGGAGGATCCAGACGAAGCAGAACAGAGACTTTAGCGGGAGCACCTTCTCTGAGGGTTCATCTGTGATCAGAGGTTAAAGCGGTAAAGGAATAATGTGACTTTTACAGAAGAATGAGTGGATTTGTGGCTCTTTTGGACAAAAACAAATGTTTTGTGTCATAAGAGCGTTACACACCAGCTGTCATATGTCACTTGCACTTCCTCAAATGTTTTTGGTGCACAATAAGACAATAGTTGGCTACTGCAGGCGGCATACTGCATATTAAACTATGTAGGTTTAGGCTTGTTTCCCTCCCAAAGGGTTTAGTTAGTAGTTTAATCAATTTCAAATCAATTTATTTTTATAATGCCCAAAATCACAACAACAGTTGCCTCGATGGGCCACAGGTAAAAGCAGTTCAGATAACTGTCCCAGAATGCCCCTGTCCTTTGACCCTCCTTCAAGCGGCGAGGAAAACTACAAAAACCCCATGGGAAAAAGTAGAAACCTCGGGGAGAACCACAGTGAAGGAGAGATCCTACTCCCACGGACGGACAGGCTGCAGATGAACTAGGACTGACATCCACTTGGACTGTGGAGCCAGAGCCACTCAAGAGGGAGGTGGCTTTAAAGAGTTCCTCCAGGCGGACGAGGAGCAGTCCACCAGTGTAGAGAGATCCTCCAGCAGGAGATGAGGAACAGTTCATCTAAAGTAGAAGGAGTTCGTCCAGGCAGACGAGGTGTGGCTAATCCAGCTGTCCAGGCGGGTGGCGCATAGATCGTCCAATGTAGAGATCGATCCTCCAGACAGATGGGGGTGGGGGGTCGTCACTGGAGCAGCCGCAGTGCCTGAAACAGTCTCCACTCCCCGGGGGAAGTGGAGAGACAGAGAAACATGTGAACAGCAATGAACAGACTACAGTTGAAGTAATATTAAATATTGTTGATAGGTAAAGTAGGAAGAACCAGAGGATAGTGTTCAAGCTGCCATACTTCCCCCAGCAGAATTGCTCCAAGGGCAGCGTAGCTAAAACTGTAGGTTTTTATTTCTGTTCCTAACTGGCCTGACCATAAGCTATTTCAAAGAGGAACGTTTTGAGCTGGTCTTAAATGTAGAGACTGTGTCGGCCTCTTTTACATGAACAGGAGCTGGTTCCATAACACAGGAGCTTGGTAGCTAAATGCTCGACCTCCTACTGTGCTTTTAGAGACTCTGGGGACTAACAATAGTCCAGCATTTTGAGAACTAAGAGCTCTGTTTGGATGGTACGCTACTATTGCATCTTTGAGGTAGGATGGGGCCATATTGTTTAAAGCTTTATAAGTCAGGAGGAGGATTTTAAATTTGATTCTAAACTCAACAGGAAGCCAGTGAAGAGACTCTAACACTGGTGAAATATGATCTCTTCTTCTAGTACCTGTTAATAATCTTGCTGCTGCATTTTGAACCAGTTGAAAGCTTCTTATAGAGCTTTTAGGACACGCTGCAAGCAGACCGTTACAATAGTCTAATCTGGATGTGACAAATGCATGGATGAGTTTTTCGGCATCATCTCTGGGCAGGATTTTTCTAATTTTGGTTATGTTACGCAAATGAAAGTAGGCTGTTTTACAGGCTTGATTTATATGAGCTTTGAACGAGAGATCTTGGTCAAATAGGACCCCAAGGTTTCTTACAGTAGAGCTGGGGGCTACAGTGATATTGTCCAGAGAAACTATCTGGTCAGATAAGTAGTCTCGCAGGTGCTTAGGGCCCAGCAGAATGACCTCGGTTTTTTCAGGGTTAAGGAGCAGATAATTAAGAGTCATCCAAGTTTTTATGTCTTTCACGCAGGCACTAAGTCTGTCTACTTGATGGGTCTGATCAGGTTTCATTGATAAATACAGCTGAGTGTCATCTGCATAGCAGTGGAACTTAATGCCATGCTTTCTGATGATCAGACCTAAGGGCAGCATATAAAGTGTGAACAGAACTGGACCGAGTACTGAACCCTGCGGCACACCGTAGGTTACTTTAGAACATGGGGAAGATCTCTGGTTTACATTAACAAACTGGTACCTATCAGATAGATAGGATTTAAACCAGCTAAGGGCGGTTCCACTGACACCTACATCACATTCTAACCTCTGCAGTAGAATGTTGTGGTCGATGGTATCAAACGCTGAGGTCCAACAGAACCAGGATTGAGACCTGTCCATCATCAGCAGCTAATAACAGATCATTTGTGACTTTAACTAGTGCAGTTTCAGTGCTGTGGTATGCACGGAACCCTGACTGAAAAACTTCAAATAAATTATTGTCCTGCAGGTGGCGACAAAGCTGTTTAATCACAACTCTTTCAAGGATTTTAGAGACAAAGGGAAGATTAGAAATAGGTCTATAGTTTGCCAGTATGTCGGGGTCTAGATTAGGCTTTTTCAAAAGTGGTTTAATCACTGCATATTTGAAGGACTGAGGGACATAACCGCTTTCTAGTGAAGTATTTATTATATTAAGAATGGGATTTATAATTAGGGGGAGAATTTCTTTGAGGAGTCTACTTGGGATTGGGTCTAAAATACAAGTTGATGTTTTGGAGGACATAATGACTGAAGTTATCTCTGCCTGATCAACAGCAGTGAACCTATCTAGTATTACTGAAGGATTTGTATGGGACACTAGCTTTGCAGTCTGGGCTTGCTCAGTACTGATAGTGGGAGTCATTGTATTTAGTTTATCTCTAATAGTTGTGATTTTACTGCTAAAGAATAGAAGAAAGTCATTGCAGCTTAGAGTAACTGGTATTGAGGGTTCTACTGCGCTGTGACAGTTTGTCAGCCTGGCTACAGCTGAAGAGAAATCTAGAGTTATTTTTATTTACTTCTATTAAATTTGAATAATATCTGGTTTGAGCCTTACGCAGAGCCTGCTTATAAGACAGAAGGCAGGTTTTCCATTCTTTCAGGGATTCTTCTGTGTGGGAGCGGCGTAAGGATCTCTCTAGTTTTCTTCCCCTTTGTTTGTGAGAACGTAGTTCTTCATTGTACCAGGGGGAGGCTCGTTTTGGCCTGATTACTTTCTGTTTAAGTGGAGCTGCAACATCAAGAGCAGCTTTTAGAGAGTTGACCATTGAGTCAACAGAGTTATCAATAGCACTGGGACTGGCGCTGTTAACGACAGGATCACATGACGTAATATTAAATATTGGTTCTATTATTTCTCTGAACTTTAAAATAGATTTTTCAGATATTGTCCTTTTCATTATAGTTTTAGTCTGAGGAGCTGGATAGTCCTTAAGAATAAACCCAAAGGTAATTAGGAAGTGATCTGACATTATTGGGTTTTGGGGGAAGACATTTAGGTCACTAATCTCTATTCCATAAGTTAGAACCAGGTCCAGAGTGTGCTGGTGACTGTGGGTTGGTTTATTTACATTTTGAGTGAAACCAATGCTATCTAATAAAGCGCTAAAAGCATTACTGAGGCAATTATTTTCATTCACATGAATGTTGAAATCCCCAACCACCACAATATTTTCCCAGTCTAATACTAAATTTGATAGGAAGTCAAAGAATTCTGTTAAGAACAGTAAGGACCGGAGGTCGATAGATTATTATGAGCAAAACAGCTTTTTGGTTTTTCCAGTTTGGGCAGGTGATTGATAGGATAAGGCTTTCAAATGAGCAAGACTCATTATTAATTTTATTAATTTTAGGACTCAGGAGTAAACTAGAATGTGAGATTACTGCCACCCCACCTCCCCGGCCTGAGCTCCTGGCAGCTTGAAAGTTAACATGACTCTGTGGGGTGGCCTCTGTTACGGGAGAATTGCAGTTGTGGATTTCTTTAAAACAAGTTAAACAATAAAAATGCAGAGAGAATGAGTCTGATCAATGAGTTTCTTTATTCACTGGTACCAGAGTGAATAACGTCTGTCCCTTTACAGAGTAATCTCTCCCTGCACGACGCGTACAACACATTCAAAGTATAAGCGCTTTATACTCAGAGATAAGACATCATGAGGACACAACATACAATAATAGTCAAAGCATAGTACATGAGAACAAGGAGGAAGGTTAACTTACGACATAGATGACATTTATCTAAATAAGCGAACTGGGTCAGATGGGCTCCGGCCAGGCGGAACAAACACCAGATACGACTAAGTTAAAGTTAAAGTTAACCTTAGCAATGTAGAAACAGTGAAACCCCAATTTCGGCTATTACACCTCATTTAATCTGACATAATCATCTTGTTGAAGCCAAGTTTCAGTTAAAGCTAAAAGATCAATATTATAATCGTTAATTAATTCATTAACTAAAAGTGATTTGGAGGAAATTGACCTAATGTTTAGCCATCCACATTTTATGTGCTTATTTATTAGTTTATTTGTATCATGTGTAGGGATTATTTGTATTAAGTTATTTGGTCTGACACCTAAATTATCTGTATTTGGATCTGACTTATTGGCGTTATTTACACGAGGGACACGCACAGTCTCTATTTGACTCTGAACACTTGATCTGTGACAGCGCGGGCGAGAGCTTAGCGACAGAGAAGAGACTTAACCTGCTGCTCTGCACCCGGGACTCATGTCTGGAAAGTCACTTTAGGCGACTAAGGCTATCGGCCAAATTCCGAACTAAAAGTGATGTACCCTCCGAAGTCGGATGGATGCCATCCCTGCGTATGAGCCCGGGCTTTCCCCAGAACGCACTCCAATTGTCAACAAAGACTACGTTGTTTTGGGGGCACCAACTAGACAACCAGCAGTTGAAGCTGAAAAGCGGCTGTACATTTCAGCATTGACCCGATTGGGGAGGGGACCAGAAAATATTACGGTCTCTGACATCGACTTCGCCAATTCACACACCGCTCCAACCTGCACTTTGAGCACTTCTGATTGTCTCCGCCGGGTGTCATTACCACCTCCGTGAATCACGATACGACGGAACCTCTGACTACTCTGTTTTAAAAGCCTAAGGTTTCCTTCGATGTCACCCATTCTGGCCCCCGGATAACACCTAACTGAGGCTGCTGGCAGCTTCACGTCTCTGACTATGGAACTTCCAATCACCAGAGTGTCACGTTGGGCGGGCGTGTGATCGCCGAGTGGGGCAAACCTATTGCAGACGGGAAGCTTATGGTGCACTAAAGGCTGGCGTTTAGCGCGCCGATCCCCTCCGAACTGTCACAAATCTATCCCTGTCTTGTTCCTGGTCTGGTCCCGGCTGCGCGGGAGGCGCTGGGGGGCTGGTCTTATCCTGAGGCTTAGCCTTGCTACCGCTAACACTGCTAACTATGCTAACACTGCTACCTGATGCTACGACCTGGCTATAGCTAGACTTTAGCTCCTCCACAATGCGGATCCGCGCTTCTAACTCTGTAACCCTGGCTTCCAAAGCTACCACTACGCTACACTTCACGCAACTCTCCCTGTCGTCAGTGAAGGAAGCAGGGTTCTGACTCAACATATGACAACTTGAACAGGTAAGGGCGAAAGAAGCGGAGGACGGGCCAGCCATGGCGCTAGTCGGCTAGGCTAGCTCCGATTGATGCTAGCGGGCAGGGGGGGATTTAATCCACGAAATACTGAACAAAGTGAGCTAAATGAGGCTCCGGGTTGTTTAGGGAGCAATTAAACTTTCAATTATGTGTAGGAGGGTAAGATAGTTTTTGTATAATTCGTGGATTAACAATAAAGTGTGGAGAACGATCACTCGCAAACGCAGAATAGACTCACCGGATGCTTTTAATATGTCAGTAAATAAACCTACAAAATTCCAATACAATTTTGGACTAAATATTGATGAACTCCTCGAAATAAAAAGCCACCAGATATGGGCCCTTTTTTTTATCTTTGACATTAAGTTACTTAACTAATAAATATCTAGACCATTGCAACAAATAATACCTTATTTCTTAATTAATATATTATTTGGCCCAATAATTACTGATGCGGTGATCTACACAAACCTGGTGCTTTACCAGCTCCTCTCTCTTTATCTGAGACAGTAGTTTAACGCTGGCTCTTGTGTCAGTGAATTATCAAACCTTCAGTTGCAGGAGTCATAAGTCCAAGTATCTACAGCTTTAGGACAAATGCCGTTTGTTTATTGTCTGTGAGAAAAGTATTGCTGTATGCAGCACTTTGTCTTATTAAGGAGACACAGCCAAAAGAGACACAGGGGAAAGTGGGAGTGTCAGATGCCCTCCCCGTGTGTGATTCTCCTCCTGCTCACTGATATTTCTCAACGACACTGCCATAACTCTTTGTAAACATAGCCAGTTCTGGTGGCTTTAGTTTTATCAGACACAGCATGTATTTGCGATGTTCACTTTATATCACAATGTGGTGAAGCCTAACTTTACTTGGAGGGCAAATTAGCATCCAACAAAGTTAGGCTTCTCCCACTTTGACAATCTTTCTGACCTGATCCTGAAGCTCCTGTGCTCACACCCCGCATGTTCTCGGTTTATGAAAGTTGAAAAGTCCGTGGAAAGTGCAGCATGGAAACGCTCTCTCTGTGGGCACCGCTGCAGGAGCAACGGGGGAGGGGCTGTAAAGGCGCTAACGCTGCAGTGCATTGTGGTTGGTAACTGTAGTTTTAACGGATTCTATCGATCTATCGGTGGGCCATTAATAAGATAAATTATAAATAATCTTGTGGGTTAACATCATTTTAGGGACTGCCAGCTTGACATGTCTGGACGAGATGGACGCCCAAAGTGTTTTGATTGTCATGTTTGATCACCAGTGAAAAACCAGGACACTGTCCATCAGGCTTCAGGACACGGGACAGAAGCCTGATGGTGTAACAGAACAACCAAAAACGGGACAGGTGGTCACCCTAATGCTGCCATGAAAAGATGCCATTCTTTTGGATCGAACTGGATTTACTTTTAATAAGTGCTATAATATGTAATGTATCATATTTATAATAATTATAATTTCTAATATATATGTTTAATATTCCATTGGAATTGGTTCTCATTTCTCCCCAGCTGTTAAAGGCCCTGTACCTGATAATTATTGTTGTGAAACGTGAAAAACAGATCTAGCTGATGTTAAACTCTTTCCATCACTTACTTTCCTATTGCACTCCCAGCATCATAAATATTCACTGCCATGAGTTTAGAAGCACTTTTCTCGAGTCTCTGAGCCTCACAGTCATGGGTAATAAACATTAGCATTCTCACTGTGTGCTTCCTGCTTCTCTAGTTGGATAAAACGCTCTGTAAATAGATGCAAAGTAAAAGTTGTGATGTCATTATCACCCAAATAGATGCTTTTACAATATATCTGTGCTGGGGAAACACAGATTTGACTTTTTTAACAGGCAAAAAATCGGGAACATGGACTAGTTCTGTTTTTCCCATTTCATAACAGTAAAAATCAGGTACAGGCCCTTTAACGAGTGAGAACCAGTTTTCAGCACCAGGAGCCTGTTACAGGTAAATTCCTTTCTGAAGAGACAGGACCGTTCGGTTTTGAACATGAAGTCTTATTCTGCCTTCATGTGCTCTAGTAAAGATGATCGGTCTATTTGTGAAGTGGTATTTACGTGTGCATTCTGTTCAAATGCTTTCTTGATCGTAGCAAAATGAACCCCGAGAACACATGAAGGCAGCATTATTATTAAGCAAACAAAATGTAAACTTGTACAATACAAAGCACCAGAAAAGCACAAGATGTTTTCTTCACAAAAGGTAAAATGCTGCAAATAATGTATCTTTAGTGGTTTGTTAGTTTAGTAGTTAGTTAGTACTCAGTTACTGAAGTATACTATATTACTCTGCTCCCAAGGTTTTTTGTTGATTGGACCAGATAAAGCCACGCTCCAACTGATGGTTTTGTTGATTTTATTCTGTCATAAATCTTCTTCTTCTTCTTTTAAATAGCCATTTTTTCCGTGTCCATGTGTGCTTCATCTCTCTCTTTGGCCTTCAGCAACGTCACTGCTTAACACGTGCACCAAACATGTAAACAATTCCCTTTTTACACCAGCAGAGGTCAGCGGCAGACACCAGATTTGACATTTTTATAACTTTGAATACAAAGAATATAAAATCAACAGAAAATAAGTTCTACACAGACTAAAAAGCCGTTTTCAGGCCGCCCAGGAAAGCGGTGCATTGCTGACTTGTTACTGCACGTGTACATTAAACATTTTATACAAATCAGTCTACTTTGTTTAACATTTTAGCGGCGAGACCTTCCCTTGTTCGCCATTAGCATTAACAGAGTTCTCGTCAAACCGGAAGTGCGATTACAACAGAAGTGCATATCTGTGGCAAAAAGAGGCAAAAGTGGGCAGGGCGGAATAAGATGAATATGTTTTACAGTGTAACATTCCACTGTAAGTAAATCTAGCGACAAAAGTTATTCGTTGACAATATGAAAATATTTGAAAATATGTATGTACCAATATGGACTGCACCTTTAAGCACGTCACTTTAAGACTTTCCTGTCCTCAAACTTTATAAATATGCATCACTGCCGGTGCTGGGCCCCTTGCTCACTCCTCTCCTCTGCTTCTGCTCTCCAGTCCACAGGTAGGAGCAGTGTCTGCTGCACACAGTAATATTGGAAACGTACTTCACACAAACGCTCATTTAGCCTCGTCTCCTTAGCTGCTGTCTCTTTTCTTACCCTGCTTCTCCATGCGGGTTAGCCTCGACCGTTGACCCTTCAAGTTCACCGATCTGCTAGATGTACAAATCAGGGCATTTGTGCCTATGTCTGAAATCTAAGCCGCGTGCTCCATATGTGCCAGCCCAAGATATTGTAGGTTACTGTTTTTGCTACGGCCTGTCTCTGGAGCGGTCGCTGTTGTTTTGCCGACTGTTCTGGTGTAAACTTAACCAGTGTTTTGTAATCTTGGCTTCAAAGGACTGTGGGTTCCATCTGCTGACATACTACATGGACAATCTCAGATGCTGTTAAGACTCTGGAGAATCTGTTGAGAACCCAGAAAAGGGGAATATTGCATAGTTAATTGCAAGAAAGAAAACATTTTAAAACTTTAAATTGTTGTTTCCTTATATTAAAAGATTGTCTTTCTTTGTAGGAGCTGAGGTCCCATGTGGGTGCACCAGTGACCCCTGGTGGTGGTCTTTCGTCTGGTATTGTTATCGTTACAATATTTTATTTTATTTTTATTTTCTGTGTTTGCTGTGCCCAGGGTGATCCTTTCCATTACAACTTACCCCCTTTTCCTGTCACAACCCCCACTTGTAGCCTCAGTATACCTATTCCTTTTAGACAATTGGAACGATTGTTCATTCCAATATTAAATAGTGACTTAAAAATGTAATCTTTTGACCTAGTCTATAAAAATTATTAAAGGTAAATCCTCCTTTTTTCTATCAAACTCTATCTATACTTACAAATAAACATTACTAACTTAGAGTGACTTAGAGTGACTTTTGCCTGCCACCATAAAATAAATATTGTTATTTTGTTATAAAAATGAGTCTTGTTTGTTCCTTATAAGGTAGACGAACCTGTGTGTCTTCTATTTCAATCCATCATATCTCTGTGATATGTGTCTACCTAAGTCCCTCCTCAAATGCTCAGATTGCACAGCCAGCTGTTTGGGGAAATGCTACTTCCTCTCCTGTAACGGTAACTCTTTCTGCACTTCAACACTTCAATGCGTACAACATGTCCATGCCTCAGCAACTCCGTGACGAGAGGTACGTTCACACCAAATTTGCCCCTGTGCTGAAGATATTGGGTTGTGTCTTTGGTCATATTTGGGATGTTTTTAATCTTTGCTGTATCTAGTGACTTTGAGCAGCTGCCTGACGATGTCCCTGTCATGGCCACCATCGCCGACATTGAGGAGAAAAAGGGCTTTATTGACTATTATGTAAGTGTTGGAATGTATTCATCACATTGTGGGGACCAAAATCTTTATACACGCTCAACTCATGGGGACCGCCCTCCCTTAAGGGAACAATAATCATGTCCTCATGATGTAAATCCTTATTAGATCAACAACAGATATGGGTTAGCAGAGGTTAAAATCCTATGACAGGTTGGCCACTCAATTTATTTATACAAGATTTTGCTTAAAAATACACAACTTTTATCCCAGTTTAGCCATTTTTATTTTACTTCCTGATTGCAAAATCATGACATCACACTAGGAAATTCCATTACTACCAAGCAACAATGTTGTACACAGGGCTAAAATGATTTGATATTAAAAAATACACAAGAACACTGTTAAATTGTTGACATATATTTAACGGGTCAGAAAAATCTTTCTTGAGTAAACTGTGCCAAACTCCCAATTGAGATGTCATCTATGTGTTATGTGTTTTTCAACTTTTCTCACTGCCATTTGATTGGTTTAAAAATAGAAAATATTATCCTACCAAATAAAGTAAAAATTTAAGGTTAGATGCTGCGAGGTTTACTGAAGCTACAGCAGGTTAGCCACAGTAAACAGGAGCCAACCTCCTGAAAAATATTTTTTCAGGTAATTTTACTAAATAAAACCTCTTTAATTTACTTTTGAGTCTCAAAGTGAACCACCTAAATCTAGAAAGGAAACTGCTGATGCTAGCTTTGTTAGCTCACAGCTTTTAGCTCTGTTGTCTTATCTGAGTGCAAAGAGGGTTGCACGTTGGCAGAGCAGTTCCAGCTCTCGCCCCCCAATAAGGAGGTCATGGGTTGGATTCCCAGACCAGACTAACATCACATGATCTCTCAGTGTGGAGTCTGCATCTCCTCCCCGTGTCACCATGGGTTCTCTGCGGGTTCCCCAGCTTCCTCCCACCGTCCAAAGACATGCGCGTTATTTGGCAATCCTAAATTATCCCTAGTGAATAAATGTAAGTGAAAGATGTTAGCGGAAGAAAATGACGTAATAAACTCCATTTGTAGATGTACAGAACAGTAGCCCTTATCTCCATGCTAAACATCGGAGGCACCAAGATTATGCATCAGGCGGGGCAGGCAGAATTCTCGAATATGAATTTGAAGGAATTACATGCCATTTACCGGAGCTGGCACTTACCTTGGGTAGCTGGACACTGGGGAGGCAGAGTGAGTGAAGTCAGAAGGTGAAGCGACATAATGTACGTGCTGCCTGCCCTTGTCATGGTGCATTCAGTTGGTGACACTGAGGGGCATTAAACCAAAATTAAGGACACAAGTAAGAGTCTGATAAAATGCACAGAGATGTGATAAACAATACAAAGTATTTTTATTGAAAATTCTAAAGTTAAACTGAAGATCAGGATCTTTAGACTAAAATGAATGAACAGCTCTAAATTTAGAAGAAGAAAAAAAAATCTATTACCACTATAGGTTAAAATATGGTTTATTAAGCCATCTAAAATGTACTCATCAATGTTTTTGTTATATAGGTTTAAAGATTAACTAGATGAAAAATGACAACTAAACAAAGCTAGCTAGGGCCACACATGAGCAGACTACCGTAATCAAAGGGGTGTGCCAAGGGGTGCTAAATACTCACCTCAGTGGACACAGCAAACAGTACAATAAATGAAAAACACTAAGCCATATGCTTAGGTGGGAGCACCTCAAATATGCCTAGCCTGACCACCAGGAGGCACCCAGCGCCACTGAAAAGAAAAAAGTTAATTGCAATGCCCAGTTGGTAGATACTTGTATTACAACATTACACCGATAAAAAGTACTTACAACAAAAGAAAACAGGGCAATGTAACAAAACAGCAAATTTGAACTTTTAAACCTAAGATATTACAAAAAAAAACCAAAAAAAACAGTATCTAATTCAATATCACAGTATACATAACTAAAACAGCAAAACACACTACCGTAAAATAAGGCACACACAAATAAACAAATATAACTTTTTAAGGGAACTAACTAAACGTTACCACCCTTAACAGTTATTTTTTGTGTCATTTTTTTTTTTTTTTGGAAAGGTTAGAGGGAATCCTTGACCTGTGCCTACCTGAACAGCAGGCAGGGTGACTCCCACAGACCATAACAGAGATAGCAAACAGGAGCACTAAAGGAAATAGCTAATCTGATCTTTAAATTAACTGCTACTGTCTTTACTTTACACAGTAAAAAGGAGAATTTTCTGCCTTGCAATCAACCAGAAAAAAGAAATGCAGGCAGCAGCAGCAAAGGGCTTGCCATGTTGGGAGCAGGCAGGTTAAAGAGGCTTCCTCACTCGGGGGCCACTATGTGGCGGAGCCCGCAGGACACTTCATGGGTAGTTGGGGAAATAACCACAATGAGAACTGTGCAGTCAAATAAATACTGTAGTAACTCATATTAAATGTTCAGATTTTCAGCTCTTACATCATTTTACATATTTTGATTTCCAGGTCTTTGTGACTGAGGTGAAGACTAAGGGGGGCAGCAAGTATCTGATCTACAGAAGGTACAGGGAGTTCTTGCAGCTTCACCAGATTCTGGAGACCAAGTACTCTGCAGAAGGCTCAGAAAACTCTGCCCCAGGCGCATGGATCCTGCCCACTCTGCCAGGTCACACCCACTCTGCCAAGCCACACCCACTCTGTCACTTTACATGCATGATACTAATGCTGCTTTCATGTACATGTTGGGTAGTTTGGATTGGAGATTTGTCTGAGGATGGAGCTTGTTCCCCCGACCTGTGTGCGTTCATGTGCTATTGGTTGGATGCAGAGAACACACTCATCTCTCACTCACTCACTCTTTGTGACTCAGTATTTGGCAGATAGGTTGCTTGCTGTAGTTCTTTAAAGCTTATTGTTCACTTAATATGACATATATTGCAATTTTATTTGTTGTGGGAATGACTTTATGCAGTGCTCATGTAACTTTGGTTGCAAACTCATATTTACGGTTTACATGACACAGCATGAACGCACCATCTATCCCAAATCACCCATACTCTGCCAGGCTATACCCACTTTTTCATTTCAAAAACTCTTCCAGGTCATGCCCACTAATACCAAAGTACACCCTAGGTGTTTCCCAGTTGCCAAAATCCTAATCCAAATTACCCACAATGCAATGTAACTTTCATTTTTTTCTGCACAATCATACTGTATTACTAAATGACTTAGCCTAAACTTAAGCAGATGACATAAATATCAGATCAATTATATTTCAAATCAGGACACATGCAAATAATGTTTTATTCAGTTAAGCCCTGTTGGTCGTGGCTTAGCCTATATTTAAAATTGTGTTTCATGTCAGCATTTTCCCAGAACAAAATGGCCAGCTGTAGTTAGGCTCTGTATTTATTTATTTCCCAGCCTAAATAAGTGAATGACAAATTTTTCACAAAGCCTTTATTTTGCACAGTTTAATAGGTTAAGACATACAGACATATCTGACTTATTTTCATTTACAAAAACATTGTTTTTATTATAATTCTGAATTTGATCGCATTTGATCTGGTCACATGACATGGAGCAGTTCGTTCCCTCCGAACCCTGTTCCAAATGCGCTCCCAGGCGGCGTTAGCAGGACACCAGACTCTGCTTCGGAATGACTGACTCTGGAGAATGCTACAAAATGGTCTTGGTAAACATAAAATAAAATATATATATCCAATATATATCCTCACATGGAGGGTTTGCAACAAGGGCAGGGGCAGCAGCAATGTCACAATGTTAAACATGACATATAATCTTTGTATTGGTTACATATAATCTCAGTCTATCTTAGTCTATTTTTATTCTTAATCTTATGCATGCCTTTTTATATATTTTTTATATTTTATTCATTGTTTTATGTTGCACCTACACCGAAGCAAGTTCCTATGTTTGTGAATTTCACTGACAATGGCAATAAACCGCTTTCTGATTCTGATTCTGATTCTGATTAAATGTGACATTTAAACTATAAAAACATGTTCAGACACCTTTATCTGAAAAAAATGATCCTAGTCCTAGAAAAAAGTCCTAGAATAATAATAATATAAAATAAGTCTAAGTCTAGGACACCGCAGCTCCGGAGGAAAGTCTGTCTCATTGCTCATCAGCTCGTGTCTCCTGCCTCTCTCCTCTCTTGTGTCTCCTCTGTGGCTGGGACTTCCACACCCACTTCCTGCAAGAAACTGAGGAATCGAGAACGGGAGGAGACGAGGAAAAAGAAATTATACGGGTCTATGGTCACACATATTATGGTCACACATGTTCTTCAGGATCACATACACCTAATCTGTTGCCTAATCAACCTAATAATCATAATCAATTAAGTTAACATTATGGATTTATCTTCAGGTAAAGTTTATATTGGCAACAAGAGAGATATTGCAGAAAACCGGATTCCTGAACTCAACGTGTACATGAAGGTAAGTCTCTCTTGGCCACATATTTACAGTCAGATTGTACATAGTGTTCACAGAGAGGATATAATGTTGATGCACATTTGGATTTCTTGTCTAAATGTTTGCAGAAGTTGCTGGCTCTTCCATGGCTACTCCTGGACGAGGCTTTGCGCATGTTTTTCTATCAAACTGATGTGGACTGCATGCAGCAGCCACGGGCCCTTCGACGTCTGCGACCCCCAACACGCAAAGTGTAAGCCAACTTCAAGAGCTTTTTCACAACATACAATGGTTCCAGCACTTAACTTGAACTGATTTACCAGGGCTTTTCCAGGACATTTTAGATTGTGGCTTATACTATACCAATATAGCATACTGTAAGCCATTGTAGAAAAGGTTTTAGGGGTAGTCATCCGGACGCTGGTTTGAAATTCAAGACGTTTCAACCTCCATCCAGAAGTAATTTTCAATCAGTGAGCTGGTTTGAGAACTGTTCTATTGTCCTATTGTTAGCTGGCTGGAGCTCCCTCATCAATGCTGAGTACCTGATTAGCATCTGACTGGTCTATAGACTTGGACCAGAGTGTTAGAAGGGTGTCATAAATGTTTGCTAAATTGAATCTTAAACCCCCATTTCTGTTCAGAGAGGGATTCTCTCTTTTCACAAAAATAGCTTCCTTTACAGGAATGTCGGGTTGTCTAAAAATCGTTTGTAGTTTCAGACAGGCCAGAAACATAAGGGATGGACACCCCTTCCTGCTTGGTTGTATTTGCTATTTGCTATCTATTTGGTTCACTGCTGTCACTGCCTCAGACGTTGGTATACAGGTGAACAAGGACACCACATCATCGAAACCATTACGTCACCTGGTTCCATTTGATGTTTTCACTTTCACATGATGTTCTGTGTTCCCCACCAGTGGAGCCAAAATGGTAGATTGTATAACATATGACCACTATTCATTATTTATCATATTCATTATTTGTATGTATGTATGTATATATGTATGTATGTAATGTACTTTCAGAGCAGCAAAGCAACAGGGTGACAAATTAGTTTCAGTTCATCTTTTTTTTGCATTTTCTGTCTTTTTCTTAGTTTTCAGGACCTGTGAGAGTACTGGCATAGTGTAAACCCCCTCAAAGTCAAGTCAATGAACCTCCTAATTCCCACCACTGCTTCAATGTTTGTATCAGAACACCTTCACATTGTGTGTTATATCATGTGTTTATAGGAAAACAATCAAAGAGAAGACGGACTTGTTGTCCTCCCCCCGTGCCGAGGTAAAACACACACACAACAGATCAAGGCTCTATGATTATACACTGCCTGTCCAAAAAAGTCACCACCTGAATTAGATAAACTAAGGAAATTGGTACGAGCCTCCTCGCGGATAATTGCGTCTGGGATTGTCTTCAGCTTCAACTCGGTAGTTAAACCTATAATGACGCAGAGGCACGTGATTATTTTTCTTTCAGCCACACATGTATCCTGCATTAACCGAGGTGAATGGAAAATGGGAAAAATTGACTGAGCCGATTCTGACCTGTTGTGGCACATCCATTTCACTTAAGATTGTTTTGTGCTCCAGGTGCTGTTTGATTTCCGTGGCAATGGAGAGGCAGAGCTGAACCTGCGAAGGGGGCAGCTGGTTTTTCTGCTACGCCAGATCAACACAGACTGGCTGGAGGTGAGTGAGAGCTTCAGTCCTTTTAGTGCAAGCAGGAAGCACTGAACGGATACGGATCCAGACTGAACAGACGAAGATGAGGACTGAAGATCTCAGTCTGGTCACATCGTCCTCAGCATCTTAGGCCCATCAGAACCATGTAATCAGGTTAATGCATTTCAGTGATGCTTTGGAAATGGAGGAGCTCATTTGTCATCTTTCATTTAGACCATGGTGGAGGGAGACAGCGAGGTGGAGTGTGGAGAGTGGAGTATTTATCTGCACAAAGAATGTTCCAAATTATATTTCTAACTTTCTATTTGTGCAGGTGGCTATCACTACTGTTCAATTTTACTGTCCACCACCGGGGTTAACTTCATCTTAATCTAACTTAATCTTGTCTCTGAGCAGGGCACAATGAACGATCAGACCGGCATCTTCCCACAGTCCTTTGTGAAGATCATCAAGCCCCTCCCCCCTTCGGACTGGGACGCTGAGGGAGGCCACGCCTACAGCTGCTTGCGCTGTTTCCTCTTTCGTCCCAACATCACAGATGCCAGGTGAGGGGCTGATATCGATTATTAAGAATACAGAGAAACCTTATCTTATCTTAAATAGCACGTTGTTTCAGCTCAAATCAGAGCATTGTTGTATTTGTGTGAGTGATGAGATGGATATAAATTAACTACTTATGTAAAAGTACAATTGCTTTAAAATTATTTAGGTAAAATAAAGGTACAGCTGAACCTTCGCTCAAGTAAAAGTACAAAATTATACCATCGTAAATGGAAAAAAAAGTTTAGAAAAATGCAGTTGATGGGATTTTGTGAAAACGTTATTATGGTCTTTATAATTAATTAATTACATTTAATTTAACTTTTATCAAGTGGTAAATAGGTAGTTATTAGAGATCATGACAAAACGTTTTTCCCACATTTTAACTTGTTAACTTCTGATGATGAAGATTAAATACAAGAAATGCTTGTGTGACAACTGAATGCATAGACCAGGGCTATTCAATTGTTATGTATCTATTCTATTTGCACTACCCATTTGCACATTGCAACTGCCAACTGTACATTCTGTATATAGTGTTAGTCTATCTTAGTCTATTTTATTCTTAATCTTATGCATGCTTTTTTATATATTTTTAATATTTTACTCATTGCTTTATGTTGCACCTACGCCGAAGCAAGTTCCTATGTTTGTGAATTTCACTGACAATGGCAATAAACGGTTTTCTGATTCTGATTCTGATTCTGATTCTGATGTACTGAGGGACAGATTTTTCGGATGGTTTTGTCCTCGGGGCTGGAAACGTCATCAGTGCACCAACGCTTTTGAAATACGAACAAAATGTAATACGGAACGTTTCAACAACATAACAACATCTGCAGAACTGAACCAGGACTTAACCAGGACTAAAACCAGGACTAAAAGCAGAACTAAAACCAGAACTAAAACCAGAACTAAAACCAGAACTAAAACCAGGTGTAAACCAGAACTAAACCAGGACTCAACCAGGTCTGAATGCAGATCTAAACCAGGTCTAAACCAGGACTTAACCAGGACTCAACCAGGACTAAACCAGGACTCAACCAGGTCTAAATGCAGATCTAAACCAGGTCTAAACCAGGACTTAACCAGGACTCAACCAGGACTAAACCAGGACTGAACCAGGTCTAAATGCAGGTCTAAACCAGGACTCAACCAGGACTAAATGCAGGTCTAAACCAGGACTCAACCAGGACTAAATGCAGGTCTAAACCAGGTCTAAACCAGGACTTAACCAGGACTCAACCAGGACTAAACCAGGACTCAACCAGGTCTAAATGCAGGTCTAAACCAGGACTCAACCAGGACTAAACCAGGTCTAAATGCAGGTCTAAACCAGGTCTAAACCAGGACTCAACAAGGTTAAAACCAGGTCTAAACCAGGACTAAACCAATAACAAGAGATAAAACATTTTCTATATTTTTGAAAGATGGGTTGAGGGCAGATCATATTGCTTGGAGGTCCTGATTTGATCCCCGGGCCTTAAGTTGAATAGCCCTGGCGTAGACAGATATGATCCTGCCCCTGAGCTTAAATTAAGATGTGCTTAAAGCCTGCTCTAATCATTCTCCTGTCTGGAGCCAGCAGTGATCTCACACTTGTGGTCAACACCACAATGAAACACAACAAAATATATGAGTCAGTGTTTTTCAGAGTATGAATCTCAATGGAAGAATAATGAGTCCAATGGGGTGCTAGAGGTCGCTATGTATTCTGTCAAAAAATCAGCCGCCCTGAGTCCAACTCTTCCTACACTATCTGTAATGTATGAAAATAGCTAAATAATACTTGATAATAAATCCACTGGAGACTGACGACATATTTGCAGAAGATGCTGCTTATATTGAAGTCCAATGAAAATATATTCCATGTGAAATAAAAAGTAGAGTCTAAAGAAGAGGGGCTAGGCAAAAAGTTAAAAAAGCTGAAGTAAAGTCCTGGAGGAGAAGAAGCACTTAGCTCTTTGTGCAGCACCTGTTATGCACAAATTACTGACACTTGTTCAAGGTCACCCTTACATCATTGTCCCCCGCCCTTGCCCTGCCGTCTGTGAACTCTGTGACCCTTGCACTTGCAGGATGATCCACCTTGACCCAGTTTTATCTCAAACAATTTTTCTTAAAGCGACAGTGTTAGATCTCTCAAGGCGGCTACAGAAACTGGTACACAGCATGGTAGCGGTAATATGTTGTACAGAGACATGACAGATGCAAACATGAGCCCATATTAGATACAATATTGATGAGATCGTAGAAAGGGGTTCAGGGGTTGTCATCCGGACGCCGTTTAAAGATCGAGACGTTTCGACTTTTATCCAAAAGTCATTGTCAATCAGAGAGATGGTATGGGAACCTGGGCTTATATGCTCCTCTAAGTAGTGGGAGTCCTGCCCCCAGGGAGGAGTCACTGTATACCTGTCTTTGTTTGGAAAATTGTTTGTTTGTCACCTGGGACTTAATTAATTGGTCTATCTTGTTTGATTAATGGTTGGCCTCACCTAGTTTCACCTGTGGCTAAAGGTCTATTGTTATCTTGATAGCTGGCTGTTGCTCCCTCCTCACTGCTGATTACCTCATTAGCATTTGACTGGTCCATTGATCTGGACCAAGGTGTTAGAATGCTGTCATAAATTTTGGCTAAATTAAATCTTAAGCCCCCATTCCTGTTTAGAGAAGGATTTTCTCTAGGTGAGGCCAACCATTAATCAAACAAGACAGACCAATTAATCAAGTCCCAGGTGACAAACAAACAATTTTCTAACAAGACAGGTATACAGTGACTCCTCCCTGGGGGCAGGACTCCCACTACTTAGAGGAGCATATAAGCCCAAGTTCCCAGACCAGCTCTCTGATTGACAATGACTTTTGGATAAAAGTCGAAACGTCTCGATCTTTAAACGGCGTCCGGATGACAACCCCTGAACCCCTTTCTACGATGGACCACACCTGGACGAATGAGGGTTTACATCGACGAATATTGATGAGAGTGAATATGATATTGATAAGAGTGAATATGATATTCAGAAATATCATATTCACTAGCCGGTCACTGTCAGACTAGCGCGTCCTGATGTCACGCATCAACAGCCCAATCTAAAACAGGTCCGTGGCCCAGCCCGTCATTACCAACGTCGGTCCATCATAAAGCCGATAGAGCAGTGCAGGACGCAGAAGCAACTGGGGAACAGGGGAAACGCAGCCTCTGATTGGCTGCCTTTCTGTGTTTTGCTTCTGCCGGCAGCTTGTTGTAAAAAACAAATCTTTGTGCCGCATGGCAGTGTGGATTCGAAGCTGTGGCTGGAGCCTGGTTCACATTGACAGACCTCATATGTGCGCACTTCTGGTTATTTTAAGATCATTGAAAAAAGACGTAGATCGCGCAGCGCAGTCAGAGCGTTCACTGCAGACGCGTGCGTCATACAGACGTGAGCAAAAACCGTTATCCACAAAAGTTACACAAACATGGGTTCTGATGAAAGAGCCACTTTAGATCGCAGCAGTCCTTGGCTGCACCACATCCGTTTATAAAAGGCACACTCTGGGGGACCTAACAGGGGGACCTGATGGAAACCATATTTACAAAGAAATGTATCATTCAATAATTTCAATTTGCATCAATTGAAAATCATAAGTAAAATAATTACAGCCTTATTTGTTTTAATATGTAATAACAGTGGCATATACTGAAAAATATATGACAAATATCTTTAAAGGAACTGCATCTGTGCAACAATAAATTGGATCAAACAGAATTTGGCAAGCTTATCCTATTGAAAAGTTGAACTAGAGCAATTTCAAAATTATTATGTGTATATAATATATACATTATATATATATATATATATTTATATATATATATATATATATATAAATATAAATAAATTCCCTTCTCACCCTCCGCGGGTGGTCACATCCATCTCTGAGCTCGGGTCCTCTACCAGAGGCCAGGGAGCTTGAGGGTTCGGCGCAGTATCTTAGCTGTTCCTAGCACTGCGCTCTTCTGGACTCAGATGTCTGATGTTCCTCCAGGGATCTGCCACTCCTCCAGTTTGGGGGTCACTGCCCCAAGTGCTCCCATCACCACGGGCACCACTTTGGCCTTCACCTTCCAGGCCTTCTCCAGCTCTTCTCTGAGCCCTTGGTATTTCTCATGTTTCTCATGTTCCTTTCTCCTGATGTTGCCATCACTTGGTATCGCCACATCAACCACAACGGCCTTCCTTTGCTCTTTATCCACCACCACCATGTCTGGTTGGTTTGCCATTATCATCTGTCAGTCTGTATCTGGACGTCCCACAGGATCTTCGCTCGGTCATTCTCTACCACCTTTGGAGGTGTTTTTGACCTTGTGGTTTACAGTCCGTACTCCGCACAGATGTTTCTGTACACTATACCAGCCACGTGGTTATGGCGTTCCATGTATGCTTTCCCTGAGAGCGTCTTACACCCTGCAGTTATGTGTTGGACTGTCTCAGGAGCTTCTTTGCACAGCCTACACCGTGGGTCTTGTCTGGTGTGGTATATCTGGGCCTCTATTGCTCTGGTGCTCAGGGCCTGTTCCTGCTCCATGATGAGCCTCTGTGCTGTCCTTTAGTCCGGCCCGCTCCAGCCACTGGTAGGATTTCTTGATATCAGCCATAATCATTGGAATCGAACACGATTCACAATTCCCACACAGTTTTACTCCTTGTAGTGTAGATAAATCAGACAGCACATGCAATTTGATATAATTTGTTCTTTCTCCGCTTCAAATTTTGTGCACAAAATTCCCCGTTGCATATTCTGCATATTCTTATGGGAAAAATTTGGACTGCGGCCTGAGAGAGACGTACATTTTTGCTGAAGTTTAGCAGGCGCTGCCTGTTGTGCACTTATGCAAATACTTTGTATATCTGTCCCTCTATACCTTGTTCTGATTGTTTTTATTTTGTGTTGTGTAATACCAAAAAAAAAAAAAGCATTCAAAGCAACCAATGGATGATTTGGGTCTACAAATTAAGGCGAGACACTACAAGATTTTTTTTTGTTTTTTGGTCATTTTGCTCTCTCAACATATCAGCTTTCATGTGGAAACAACAAACTTCTAGAATCTGCTCCTAAAGATGTTTTATTGTTTCATTTAATCCACTTCATAGATTTCGATGGGACATTGTAACTTCAAAGGCCATTTTCTTAATATGCATTTTTCTCTCGGGACATAAAGATCAGCACTTAAAGTAGATCCCGTAGCTTTACAAACGTACAACTTTACAAACACCAAACTTTACAATCTGGGACTCAACAAGATTTTGACGAAACATACAGAAGGTTTTTTTTTTATACCTAAATTCTAAAACTGATTTATTGAAGTATTCAGTAAAAAAAGGAGGCAAAATTTGAATTTTAAGGATCATTTTCATTCCAATCTAGTTGGACTGAAATTCCCTCTGTACACTTTTTTGTAACTAATACATGTACAAATTGAACTAAGAAATTCAAATCTGATTCTGTCCATTTTTCAGGTTTATATGTCCCAAAAATTTGTATTTTTGTCAATTTTTACGCATACAATGTCTCATTTCTACATGTAAACATGACATGATAAAAAACATTTTTTTTTCTCTTACGTTTATGTAAAAAAGCTACAGAAGTTTCAAATTTTTATCTTTAAATTTAAGATCTCTTCCTGTTCACCTGTGGTGTCTCACCTTGTTATTGTTACTGATCTACCCAACTCTGAAAAGTTTGACATATTAGACATGCTTGGACACAGAAGCTTACAGATAAGAATCGTTACGAAAACAATTGTATTTGTGTGAAAAAGAGCAACAAAAATTGTCTAATGAGTTGCAAATTTACAGATTTGTATTTGAACATACATCACTGGCCTCAGTGTGATGTGGCAATGAATAACTGCTCACTTTACTTTTTAATAATTTGAGGCTCATTTGTATGCTACACCTGAGTTTGTTTGAGACCTGTGATTGTTGTCTTTGCTCCTCAGAGATGTGTGTGTGCAGGAGGACCTGGGGAGTCAGCCCACGTACAAGGAGTTGCTGTCCCGCATGAGGTAGGTACATCCACTCACGCAAGCCGCCTTGTGTCTGCTCTATGTTTAATGTATGACAACTGTGGATTTTTTTATATTTTGGACATTTCAAATCATAAAATTTAGTGACTGCTAGTTTCAAAGTGTGACGCTGATTTACATGAGGTATGTCCCTTTATGGTGCATCATCATAAACATCATAACAACAAAGCACCATGCTGCTGGACCATGCAGACTAGAATTTTTTTTTTTTTTCCCAAAATATAAAGCATAAATACATTTGATTACACCAGGCTAGGTCCGATATTATAGTAAACGCTGGTGTGGCAAAAGTAAGATTTTATCTTTTGATTGTTTTAGTGCCAGGCAAAATTTGGGACTTAAGTGACTAACGACAGGCCCCCTGGTCTTCTTGGGTCAGCTGGACGGTCCAGAAGCATGCTTGTTTTTGTGCATGTTTGTTCAGTGTTTTAGGAGCAGTTTGGAGCTCTTTCAGGTTCCATGAGGTTGTGTGGTACTGAAGAGATGTGCAAGCCAAAGCCAACAATATCTATAGGACAGTTCTAACTTGGTAGTGGTCTGCAGGACAGTTCTAACGTTGGTGGTGGTCTGCAGGACAGTTCTAACCCTGTATTTACGACGGTGACTAACCCGGTACTGGTATTTAGGACAGTGTTCCAGGAGGAGGACATTGCTCTGAACTACAGAGACCAGGACGGTGACCTGATCCGGATCCTGGATGATGAAGACGTGCTGCTGATGATCCAACAGAGCAGACTGCAGCCAAGCACAAAGCCCAGACCTGTGAACCAGTTCCCTTGGGAGCTGCATGTGAGCCTGGGCCCTGAGCTGTCTGTGTACAACCCCGACAGGCTGAAGGAGGAGTATACTTGTCCATGATGTCTGGGCTTGATGCAAATACACGCGAAGGAAACAACAATCTTGTCCATTCTGTGACTAGAGTTGTTTTATTATTTAAGTCAATGCACTTGCATCCATACATTTATATGGGACATTGTAACTTTACCAAATGCAGTTTTCTTAAGCATCATTTTGAAGGATTGTACAGAAGGTTGTTGATCTAATTCTGAACCTGATTTTTGAATGTTACAAAATGAGGCAAAATGTGTTATTCTGCACCAATTTTCAGTTAGATCTTGTTTACTCAAAATCTAAAAATAAAAATAAAAAAATCCCCTCCCTAATTCTTTTATTATCAAATAGGGTAAAACAAACAAACCCGGCTTTACCCATATTTTCAGATTTATATCCCAAATAGTAAGATTTTTACACATAAAATAATACATGGGTTAGGGTTAGGGTTAATACATGATCTGAATCTGTACTTTACACAATGTTCCCTAACATCGCTGCATTAAATACAACTACATTTGTGCAAAGTGTATTTGATTAACCTGTTAAGGCCTACTGTCTGGAATTAAATTGTGCTTCCCCTAAGCTTCATAAAGATGTGTCACACTCCCAGGTAAAGCCTCCAGGGGGTGCAGGAGAAGCTGTTCACAATAAGACAGCAAATTCATTGGCTAATTAGCCTCATTTACATTTTAGCACCTGGAGGGGAAATGGAATAATAAGGTGGTAACTCACTAAGTCCTATTTCACCATCTTTAGGCAGAATTAGTGTAAACCTTTACATTTCATTTGACATGTTCGAAGAAATGTGTCTTTATTGTAGTTGGTGCTTTTGGGTACATATGTGCTCTATTACACAATTGAAAGCACAAATACATAAGAATAAGCACCATTTCAATATACTAGACCTAGAGCTGTGAAATTTCACTCAGCTGTTGTTGACTAGTAGTAGTAGTAGTAGTAGTAGTAGTAGTACAAGCAACAAGTGTACAACACAGCACATCTCAGGGATAATATATATATATATATTTACATGGTTTACAAAAAGTACACCTGCACAGGTAACTTGGGTCCAGACAACACTGTCACAACTGATTGAAGCTGTTAAACTGTCTGTCTGATCATTTCCCTCCACAAAACGTGATGAGACAGGTTGGATTGTTTGACTACTGAAAGGCTGGCACAAGAACTTAAAGACTTCAGAATGTCAAAAAAAAAAGAAATATTAATTTCACACAATGTGGTCTTATTGTTTATCAAAACTTCCATATCAGAACCAGACAGCACAAAAACATTTTTGGACCATTTGGACTTTAACATTAAAAACAACAACTTCAAGACTTTCACCCCAAGAACAAACTAGAGCAAGACCAAAAATGCAATGTATTATATGGCATCCCTTGTTTGTTCTTAGGGCATTTGGGGGCCCTAAACAAGACTTTGTTTGTGGCCCACCAAACAACACACTGTTTAACCCTCGTGCTCTCTTCGATTGAGCTGTATACATTTGGTCAAAGAGCAAAATACGTTTTCATATCAAGAAAAAAAAAAATTTATTTCTAAAATGTTGTATAAATTATACAATGAAATTAAAAATAGAATTAAAAATCTAGATGGGGTCAAAATGACCCGAAGATAGCGGGAGGGTTAAATAAATGGTCATAACAAGGGAATATAATTTAATATAGACATCATTAGTAGACTGAGGAGAAAAAATTATTCGGGATCTCAAATAGAGCAGGCCACATTTATCATTTTTCTTTTTTCAATTAGAAATAGGTGTATGTAAAGAGAGATTTGTTGGTCCTCCCCAAGAAAATTTGAAGAAATCAAACATCATATCTGTATTCATGTGCTTTTTGTATTTATTTTATCCAATTACCCATTTTAATAATTTTAATTGTACATTTTAATTTTTGTTTACGGTCTACTGCTGGTCCGTATCCAGCCCACCAGAACATGTAGCCCCCTGTTGGAGGTTGCTTAGACTGTTTATGCCACAAGCTGGCCCTGTTTACTCTGCAACATGACATTCATTTAATACACAACAAAAAGAACACAAAACAGAATGTGATGAATGATACCCATCAAGAACAACTTAAGTCTGCAGTCTTAGACCACTGCAAGAGGGAAAACCACCTCATGGATTGGGACAACCCTAAGGTCATAGGCACAGAGAGCAACAAGCACCATCGAAGATCAGGGAGGCCATCAAGATCCGGAAACACACCGCCAGACAATAAATCTGGACAAGGAGGTGTATCCCCACACCTGGGATACTGTTCTGAAGAAATCAGACTGCAGATCAAAACGCAAAATCTGTTTGAATTAGCTGATCACACACGTCACATCAGTGACGATTCTGAGGAAGGCTACAGTGTGCAGCCGAAACTGTCCAGGTATGACATGTATGTATGGGGCACCCATCTCCAGAGACCACCGGGCAGCAGGAGGTGTGGTCAGTCTGAGCTACCTGACATCAGGCAGACCAGTGACCTCGCCTCATAGAGTAACTGCAGCTGATAAATGACATGTTACCGAGACTGGTGACAGTTCACAAGCTGGCTCGCAAATAGCAGCCGAAACATGGTAACTACCTCTCCTTGTTTACTGTCATTAAAAAGAAATAAGTTGTGGATATATCAAAAGAAGAAGGTTTATTTGCAATCTCTAGGGACTGTTTGAATTTTTAGTTTCCTCAAACGTTCTGGAAATGGTAGGTTATAATCTAACTGTGACCGATGTTCCTTACGAGCCACCGTATGAAGCCAATTTGCGCTAGCATTTAAAGCATGGAAGAAGCATAGAACTATAATAAAACCTGGAAGATGAATCCAAGATGGCCGTCCTGTTTATCCCTATGGAGAGTGCTCATTGGCGCATGACCCCAAAAAAGTTTCTTACTTCCGCATTTACTTCCTGAAACGATGGCTGCCATCTTTGTTTTACTTCCTGATACGATGGCTGCCATCTTTGTTTTACTTCCTGAAACGATGGCTGCCATCTTTGTTTTAGGGCGCCACGTGACCACAATCCCCCACTTCATATAAAAACGGTAATTTCGGTGATTTTAGAAACGGTAGAAAAGAACATTTCCTTCTATTTTATTTAAATACTGATAATAATTCAGTCCTGTCTGCAATTATAATGTGCAATTTTAGAAAAAGGCTGGTTCCAAGAGGCTGCAGTACCTCGCACGGCCACAAATCAATCTGGGACCACAGACAGAGGGGGCGTACCTTATCCAGTTCATTTAATACATCCATGGGAAGAAGCCGGCAGAGGCAGGCTGGGGTGAGCGCGGCGGAAGTAGCAGTGTTGGCTACAACACCACGTATTGGGAGTGGTGCGTGGAGCGTGAGTTTGAATCTCGTTTGCAGTGTGACTTTGTTAAACAATAAATTTGGATATACGGTTCTAAGATCGCGTAGGGAGTGAAGTGTTGGCTGATGACCTGTATAGGTCTGTTAATGTCTTCATTCTCTTAGGCTCAGTAGTAAGGAAGTCAGTGTATGGATCGTGATGGGGGGCAGCGGGTGAAAAAAAGAGTAAGGTCTGGACTGGATAGTGAAGGGGAAGGCAGTCAGGAGGTGAAGAAAATGTCGCAATAGATAGATGAAGCCCATGAATATAACATAAGTTCAAAGATAGAGGGCAAGTCTCCAAACCCATTAAATCTATCTTATGAGATAAAAGACAAATTGGGAAGTGTACTTAATGTTAAAGTTCTTTTAAATGGAAACATTCTGGTATTCTGTAAAACAGAGTCGCAACGAACAAGAGCTTTGAAAGTTAAACAGTTGTTAAAGTGTCCTGTTGAAGGCTTTGTCCCAGATCAAAAAAGGAAAACACAAGGTGTAAATTATATTAGCCCTGAGATTACTGATTCAGCCATGGTGCAAAATATGAAAGGTGCAGAAGTGGAGGCGGCCTGTAGGTTTAAACAATCTGGAACAGCGGTACTACTGACATTTAAGTAGGAGTCACTCCCCGAAAGAGTACATTTGGGATATATGAGTTGTCCTATGAGGCAATATATTCGTCCCCCGCTCCGTTGCTACAAGTGCCAGCGGTTTGGACACGTTGCGGCGGCATGTAGGGGAACTGTCAGATGCGGAAAGTGTGGAGGAAGTCACAATTTCGCTGAGTGTACACACGAGCAGGCAAAATGCTGCAACTGTCTTTTAGCAAACGGGCAAGAGTTGAATCAGAATCAGAATTGGTTTATTGCCATTGTCAGTGAACAAAATTCACAAACATAGGAACTTGCTTCGGCTCATGGTGCAACATAAAACAAAGAATAAAATATAATAAAATATATAAAAGAGGCATGCATAAGATTAAGAATAAATAGAATAGAATAGACTAAGACTATATACAGAATGTACAGCTGGGTAGACAGTAGTGTAAAGTGCAAAGAAGTGTTTGCATGATTTTAAAAGCTTGCCGCATGTATACAGTATACAGGAGACTTGGCTTAAACCTTGTTTGGATTTTGTTGTTCCTGGGTATAAAAGTGTTAAGCTTGATAGGCAAGACAGGTCGGGGGGAGGATGTGCAATATTTATAAGGAGAGATGTGCAATATAAACCCTGAGAGGGTCAAAGATTTTAGATTTTGCGGTGTTTATTTTGATGAGAAACTTACCTGGAAAGGACAAATTGAGAATGTAGTAAATAAATGTGGAAAAGTTATAAATGTGATGCGGTTAATATTGGGAAGCTCGTGGGGGGGCATCAAGAGAGACACAGCTCATGATATACAGAGCAATGATCCGGTCAAGGTTGGATTATGGAATAAAGATTAAGATAAAATAAAATAAAGTAGACTAAAATAGACTAAGACTATATACAGAAATGTACAGTTGGACAGTCAGTAGTGCATGTACATGAGCAGTGCAGATAGATAGCTCTTTTATAATATATTGTTAAAGTGGCAGGTGTTAAAGTGTAAAGTGTTCATGAGTCCAACGGCAGAGGGAAAGAAACTGTTCTTGTGGCGGGAGGTTCTGGTCCGGATGGACCGTAGCCTCCTGCCCGAGGGGAGTGGCTCAAATAGTCCGTGTCCAGGGTGAGAAGGGTCAGCTGTGATCGACCTGCTCGTCCCCGAGTCCAGGAGACGTACAGGTCCTGGACAGATGGAAGGCTGCAGCCGATCACCTTCTCAGCAGAGCGCACAATGCGCTGTAGTTATGGAACTGCAGCAACTTCTCATCTAAAACGGTTAGACGTTGTGCAGGCAAAAGCGCTCAGAATTAGTTGTGGGGCGTTTTGTACATCTCCAATCCCTGCGTTACTTGTAGAGATGGGTGAAACCCCCCTTGCACTCAGGCGGTCTAAATTAGCCATGCAATATGTGAGTAAATTGGTGTCCTGTTCAGAAAGTCACCCTACTAAGCAGGTGTTACAAAACGTGTGTGTCGGCAAAACTCCAACAGAAATTTATTTCTGTAATGAATATGGATCAAATCTGCCTGACACGCACATATTTATGGGCTAATAAACATCATACAAGTTTTATTCATCATTGATCACACGTGAAACATCAAACTGACTGGATTATTCAACTTTTTGCCGGAGATTTGCAATCGATTTGCTCAAGCTAAGGTAAGCGGCTAACGGCAGCAACGCTGCCGCTAACGGTTTGTTTGAAGTGGCGAACTGGCTCAGCAGTTCGTTTAAATAGCTCCTCTTTGCTCCTCTGCTTTCATTCAGTTCGCTGTAGTTTTTCCGACCCTCGCTATGTATTGTGGTTAATATTGACCGGTCTAGTGATCATCACTGGACACTACTTTTCAAGATGCATTGTGGGAAATTTTCACTTTTTGAATGTTACAATGTTTCACTTTTTTCACCTGGTCACAAACGCGTGACCACTGTACAGTGATAACTCTGATTGGTTTACTCCGCTTCCTGTTTGCTCGGGTTTGCTCCACCCTAGAAATCAAATTGACTCAAACGCCGACCAGACTCATCCGCGGTGAGTCTGGATTTTTCCAGGCAAGGTCAGAGAAACTCAGCAAGAAATGACTGTAGTGTGTTCCGACTCCACATAAGTGTTGGAGGCACTGGGAAGTGGTGAAGGCAAAGCCAGACCAGATCTAATTGCTGAGATGGGGTTCCTGTGGGTGCCTTCCCATGTAGGGGTGATGGGAAACGAAAAGGCTGATATAGCAGCAAAGTTGGCATTAAAGAAAGAAATTGAGATTCATGTAGCACCTCGTGTGCTTGAATGGAGGTCAGTGATTAAGAGCACTGTTATGTCAGCCTGGCAAAAAGCACGGGAGAGGGACAGCAGGGGTCACCATTATTTTGCTATTAATCCAAATGTAGCCCCCATCAATGTGTATGTTGGGAAGGAGAGGAAAGCTGTAGTTATTTTGAACTGGCTTAGATTGTGTCACTGTGGGCTTGCGTGGGATATGATGAGAATGGGGAAACATCCAGATGGTTTGTCAACACTGCAAACAAGGTCAAACTGTTAAGCATGTATTTATGGAGTGTCCGCTGTATAAAAATCAACGTGCGCAGTTGCATCAAATCGTAGCTCCAAGTGATGATGTGATGATGTCTCTTATTTCCTTACTGAGTCCGAGCCGTGGAAATGACTTTGCGATATGAGCACTTGTAAAATTCCTTGAGGAGTGTGGACTGAACATATGGATGTAATGGACTGTAAAGTGTAACCTTATTTTACTGTAATTTTCAACTCAATCAGAAAGGCAGCAATGTGCCGATTGGCACCCAGTCTGCCGGAAATAACAAGAAGAAGAAGGCAGGCTGCCTGCTGTTTGCTGCTTGATTGTGGTTTAGGCCAGTGCTGTAGGCCAGGTAGGTGTTTTGTGTTGCATTATAGGCTGAATGTTTCATTGCCCCTTTCCATTGTATGTGTTTTAGACGCAGTCCAATTGACTCTGTGCACTAGGTGGCAGTTGGTCTGTTTACCTTTAAAATGGCTAGCTCAGTACTTCTTGTCCAATTAATTTCTATGGGGTTTTAGCCCAGTCAGTCTAAAATGAATAAATCCTGACAGCTGTGAACAGTGGATGTCTCTGAAACATGTTAAAGACTTTACAAAACAAGCGAGTACTTCACCAAAGGACACGTGTGTTTATAAAGGGATGCGTTTGTGTCTCAATGCATAACAATTTAAAAGTAAACAACCCAACTACCACCTTGTGCACAGAGACCAGAGAGAGCACCCTTTTCTGTACCAGGCCAGACTTTCAGTTCCTTAGGTAGGGTACATATTTGAATTTGTCAGCTGGGAAAATGTTGGCTGCTAACTTTTGTTTATCTTTATGGTGATGGTGGTCTCTTGCCATTTTTATTAGGGTCTAAATTGTTTTTTATTGGGTTTACTTTTGGTTCATTCATATAATCTAATTAATCTTCTCCCTGTCATTGATTCAAAGCACCTCGTTTGCTAAGTAAAGGTGATTTTTATTAATAGTATGGTTTTCTTGTTGCTTCAGGGTCTGGTTTGACCGTGGCTGGTGGAGGGTTTGGCAATAGAGTTTCTCTCTTCAGCTCCATCACTCCTTGTGTGTTGTGGTATCTTCTGCACCCCCTTCACATACTTGCATGCTTTATTTTCATCTATAGTTTGTTGTGTTTTTGTATGTGTGTGTGTGTGTTGCACGGTCTGCAGTGAGTACTCATTACAGCATTAGTGGCCTTTACCGTATGCACCCGTGGCAGGCCAGCCCTGAGCAGCTTTTTTTTACCAGTTATAAATGTTATTCCCCATCTTTTTAAAATTGAACTGGTCTACAATAAATACAATTTCAAACATATTTTCTATCTTTTTATGATGTTGTGTACCCTTATTGTCCTTGTGTTTTAGAAAATAAACTGTTTACTTTTATGTTTGATTCTGTCTCTTTTTAATCATTCACTGCATCCTTTATATTGGTTTAAATTGGTTTAATTTAAGAGTTCCAAATACCGTAGGTGAAGACCTGCCCCTCAGTTACATAACCTTTAAATAATGTTCAGTTGTTAGATATTGGTTAGATACAAACTAACCATTAGAGAACGTTATTTGAACATTTCCTTCCCTGTTTGCTGGGTCAGACCAAAATGCAATTTAGCATCTTGTCTTTCAAAGTAACATACACAGTATGTATTACAAGCAGCAAAGTTATCACTCACAACACTCAATCATTTAACCCTTGTGCTCTCTTCGTTTGAGCAATGCACATTTGGTCAAACAGCAATATACGTTTTCATATCAAAAAACATAAATGTTCATAACAATAAAATAAAAGTAAAAAATATTTTTGGGATCAAAATAACCAAAAGACAACGGGAGGGTTAAAATAAGGCAGATACAGTATAAACAGCTTGTAGTATGTCGTTACCCATTTCTATTCTTATTCAATTGTTATTTACGAGCTGTTTAAATGTCATTAATAAAATATAAAATTACAATTCTTACAACATTACAAATAAAGTAATAACTTTGTTTTAACCCTTAAAACACTGTAAATAAGTAACTGACCGAGCAAAGTAAGCTTCTTGGATTGGACGAATATCTGACAAAGCTACTCCGTCCTTAAGGCTTTTTACTTTTGGGCATTCTTAGTGGCGGCAGCAGCACACTCGTGTCACTCCACTCTGTTGACTAAAATTATCACTGCTTGGAGTCTGGACGCCTTTCTTCGCCAAAGCCAAAGTATGATTCTATGCCTGCGCCTTGATCCCTGACCGGTGCATGGCTCTGAAGTGGCTTCCCCCTTTTGGGAACATTCCTGTGGCCTGCTGAGCAGAGCTGGAGCTAAGGAGAGGAGTTTGAGAGAGCTGGAGCGAGTGGAGAGCTGGAGAGGGTGGAGAGAACTGGAGGGAGTGGAAGAGAGCTGGAGAGAGTTTGAGAGAGTGGAGAGAGCTGGGGGGAGCTGGAGAGAGTGGAGAGAGCTGGGGAGAGTGGAGAAAGCTGAGGAGAGTGGAGAGAGTTGGAAAGAATTTGAGAGAACTGGGGAGAGTGGAGAGAGTGGGGAGAGTTGAGAGAGCTGAGGAGAGTTTGAGAGATCTGGGGAGAGCTGGAGAGAGTGGATAGAGCTGGGGAGAGTGGAGAGAATTTGAGAGAGCTGGGGAGAGTGAAGAGAGCTGGGGAGAATGGAGAGAGTGGGGAGAGTGGAAAGAGTGGAGAGAGCTGGGGAGAGTGGAGAGAGCTGGGGAGAGTGGAGAGAGTTGGAGAGAAGTGGAGAGAACTGGGGGAGAGTGGAGAGAGTTGGAGAGAATTTGAGAGAGCTGGGGAGAGTGAAGAGAGCTGGGGAGAATAGAGAGAGTGGGGAGAGTGGAAAGAGTGGAGAGAGCTGGGGAGAGTGGAGAGAGCTGGGGAGAGTGGAGAGAATTTGAGAGAGCTGGGGAGAGTGGAGAGAGCTGGAGAGAGTGGAGAGAATTTGAGAGAGCTGGGGAGAGTGAAGAGAGCTGGGGAGAATGGAGAGAGTGGGGAGAGTGGAAAGAGTGGAGAGAGCTGGGGAGAGTGGAGAGAGCTGGGGAGAGTGGAGAGAATTTGAGAGAGCTGGGGAGAGTGAAGAGAGCTGGGGAGAATGGAGAGAGTGGGGAGAGTGGAAAGAGTGGAGAGAGCTGGGGAGAGTGGAGAGAGCTGGGGAGAGTGGAGAGAGTTGGAGAGAATTTGAGAGAACTGGGGAGAGTGGAGAGAGTTGGAGAGAATTTGAGAGGACTGGGGAGAGTGGGGAGAGTGGGGAGAGTGGCGAGAGCTGGAGAGAGTGGAGAGAATTTGAGAGAGCTGGGGAGAGTTTGAGAGAGTTGGGGAGAGTGGAGAAAGTGGAGAAAGCTGAGAGAATGGAGAGAAATTAAGAGAGCCAGGGAGAATGGTGTCGTAGAAAAATTCAGTTGTGGATTTCTAAAAACGGTTATCCATAAAAATGCAAAGAGAATGAGTCTGGATCCAGTGGTACCAAGGTGAACAAAGGACATCTGACCCTCACAGAGATTCTCTCCCGACGTACCTCCCAGTCCAACAGTCAAATATTATATAGATGTGGGCAGCTCACAAAGGTCCGATAGCCAATCAAATCAGGTGAGGTCACAGGAGGTCAGGAAATGCATTGTGATACAAAGTGGTCAGCTCCTCAGAGTGTCACCACAGGGTACCCTGGGTGATGTGATTATAGTAGCATCTGTGTCTCCTGAGAGAGTTGGCTGGCCAGGAGGGGGGCACACGCCTAGGTGTGAACTTTCTGCCTTTCACATTTAGATAGGATACAGGATACAGGGTATTATCGAGTCTCAAGACTCTGAAACAAATGGTCAACAGCAATACAATACATCAGACATCTTCACATCCTTGGTTATCTCTTGACCTAATCAGAAGGGCTCCCGGATGTCAGATTATGTGTACAAGATGTGACATCGTTGAAATTAATAAATTGCCATTACAGTCCATCCCCTGTAAAATTGTAAACACCCTGGTTTATGGTTAAACATAAAATCTTGAGCAATTTTAGTAGCTTAATGCTGTCCTCCAACAACAGGTTGTTTTTAAGGTTTGACAGCTTGTTGCATTTGGTACCGTTCCTGTTGTACATTCTGGATCGTGAGACTCGAAGTCAGATCTGTATTTGAGTTTAGATGAAGTGACCCGTGGTCTCAACACATGGTCAGAAGGAGCAGGTGCAAGTCACTTTCGCCCGGTGTTAACACGTGTCGAGTCTTTCTGGAACTTGAGATCGTTGAAATATCTTTCAGGAACAGATGTGTCGGGGGACTGACTCGATTCAGGAGCGTTGTTATTGTCACCACAGCCTCAAGTGGACCCGTGGCCCCTGTCTGTTTCTGGCCTTTTGGAAGAGCCACTGAAAGTGTGAACCGTGAATCCAGGTGTCCCACTACGATGTCAGGGACCAGCACGACACAACCAGTGTTTGGATCTCCATGTCTAGCTCCGGCTCTGCAGCTTCAGCAGTGTTTTTATCCTGCACAGAAATAGGATGTGCACACCCTCCCGTTTCCCCCAAAAAGGAAAATAGTGTAAAACAAAATAATGAACAGAAAGGTGGACCTTGTGGGCCGGCCAAAAAGAACAAATAGATAATGTGACACCGGGCCATCCCTGTACAGGGCCATAGGAGCCAGTGCCAACATCACTACCAATCCTAAAACAAACAAATCCCCAGCTAAACCTGAGCAAAAGAAAAGCGAAAACGTGACTACCGGTCTCACCAGGTCAAACAAAAGCTAAGCATGAGTGTGGCTGGGCAGAGCCATTCTTGCCCCAGCTACAGACGACCTAATTGAGATCTCTGAGCAGACAAATTGAACACATAACTTAAATAATATTAGTAGACCAAATGTGGAAAATTTCCATAATGAAACTTCTCATTATCATTTTATATATATATATATATATATATATATATATATATATATATATATATATATATATATATATTAGGCAATAAGACATTTTCTGAATTCATTTAAAATCAAATAATGTATGTGTTTGTTCAGTCATATTATAGCTTTTAGAAGATTATTTGATAAATGTGTAATTTCATCTTTTGCCAGGCCACCTGTGGAAGTAATATTGTCATGCATTATTGCAATCAACCAGTTTGGACTGGTATTATCTTCTTGGTCCTTAGAAAAACATCACACATAACACGCAGACTGTCCGAACAGTCCCTGTTTTAGGTTCAGGCCTTCAATGCATCAGAATATCACCTGTACAGGGCAAGTCTCTGCCAAAAGATGTATCATTATTAGCATTTAAAGTGTCAGATGCAGCTCAGAATTCTTTGTTCCACTGTCCACAGAGACCCACTCTTTTTGGATCCATATGCTCCTTCAAGTTACCTGTTGAAACCTGTACATTTGAAATTATAACAACCTCCACCCATGTTATGACAATAAAAAAATGCAGAGAAATTCAGAAAATGCATAACTAAGTCCATAGCCAAAGCACAGTAGAAATTGGTTAATTCATTCATACACATTCACACAAACAGAAAGTTAGTGAAGCTTATTTAGTCCAAAAGCTCTACTCGTCAAGTCCAAAAATGTCACCATGTTCATGGTTGTGCACAACCTTAAAAAATGACGTCATGTTAAAAACACATTTTAGTGACCATGTGGGTGAAGGAAGCGTCCTGTCTGTGATCACATTCCCCAAAACATGGACCATATCTCAAAATCACAGCTGTTAGTTCCCCTCTTGTTGCAACAAGTTCAATAAAACCTTTAAATATTTGATCATCTATAGAGCTCTCAATTGTTGAATTTAGACCAGCTGGGTTTTCCTAATCTTAATTCTGATATTGTATTGCGATTATGCTAAAACGCAAGTTTACATCACCTGAGTTTTGAGTGATGCTCCATGCAGTTTTTATTTGTGTTCTTCGCGTTATCCGAAACGTTAGCGATGTTCTCCCGCTACTCCTTGACCTCCTCCTCCCTCCCTCTGCTGTTGCTTTGACCTGGAGCTTCTCCAATCATCTCTTTTATGTCATCATGTGGCACGTCAGCTTCCTCTGCAGAAGTCTCAGAAGAAACACAAAAAAAATCACCATCATGCGAGATAACACAAACCTTTATTGAAAACAACTTTTTCATAATTAGAATTCTTCTTTTCTTGTCTCCAAATTGCTATGCATTTGTTAGTCATTAGACACTTTTAGCAGATTACACTTTAGATGGTGAGGTGCTGAAATGTCAGCATTTGAGATGTCTTTGAGTGTCTTATTTCACATTACTCTCCCCCCACCCCTTTTTTTTTTTTTTTTTTTTTTTCCTTGTGCAGTAGTTTTGGCCGGATTTTGCATGAATTTGTAAAATAAATAAAAAATGATCCCAGAACGTGAAAGAATCAAAGATGATGTTTAAGCAACCTCACTCTATGGCAGGTCACAACCCAATTTAGGTTTTAAAAATTCAATACTTCCCATTGTGGCCTCAGCTGTGTCCAGTGGTTGGTCAGAGAGCGGTGGCAGAGTGGACGGTGAGGAGAAACGGGGTCAAGGATCGTGACAGCAGGGGCCTGTACAGGAAATAAGAGCTTCACAATAAAATACTGGTTTGTGCATGTAGTGGTAAACACATGTGCTGTGTCTCTTCATTGAGCTTAAAACTTTTAAACAATCTAACCGATCATAACCTTCTGTTATGACCTCTTCTGCTGCCTTTTTGTCTGTGGCCTGTGAAGAGTCAAGCCCTATCGGGTTCATATCCACTGGATCCACTGGTGATGGATCTGAGGAGGACCAAAGCTGCTGTGACCCCCATCTCCATCCAGGGGGTCATTGTGGAGGAGTACAAGTACTTGGGGGTGTATTTGGACAATAAACTGGACTGGGGCAAGAACGTAGACACTGTCTACAAGAAGGGCCAGAGCCGTCTCTACTTTCTGAGGCGGCTGAGGTCCTTTGACATCTGCAGGACAATGCTCAGGATGTTCTACGAGTCTATGGTGGCAAGTGCCATCACGTATGCTGTGGCCTGCTGGGGCAGCAGTCTGCACGTGAGGGACACTAATAGACTCAAAAAGATCATCAAGAAGGCCGGACATGTTGTGGGGGAGGAGCTGGACTCTCTGACTGTTGTGTCAGAGAGGAGGATGTTGTCCAAAATCAGGACTATTGTGGACTTTCCCTCCCACCCACTCCACAAAGTGCTGGTCAAGAGCTCATTTAGCAACAGAAATCATTCAAACACTGAACTCTGTGCTGTAAAAATCCTCTTGTAAAGTAATTGTGCAATATTAAGCCCACTGTACAATATTAAGTCCACTTATAAACTGTACATGATCATGTGAATATGTAAATAGACAAGGATAGTATGGTTAAGCTTATTGTAAATTGTTCATATCGGGGGTTTAGTTGATTAATAAAGATACTTTATAAGTTAAGTTAAATGGGGTTGACCATGATAGATCTATTGTATTTTATTTTTATTTTATATATATCTTATCTTATTACTTTACTGTCTCTACTGGTCGGTTGCACATGTAACAAAAAGAATTTCCCCTTGGGGATAAATAAAAGTAATTCTGATTCTGATTCTGATATGCACATGTAGGGAAATGGCCAGGATCTCACAGTCATTGTGAGGGAAACAGTATCCAATTAATTCTTGCAATCAAAATGTTATGTTGGGCAATTTGTTGGGCAACCGCGATTTGTTACAAAAGAAAATGAGCTCTGTTCAACAAAACAAAACCAAACCAAACCAAACCAAACCAAACCAAACCAAACCAAACCCAACCCAAAAAGAAAAACATAGGAGCAAAACCGCGGACAAATAATACCCAATAAAAATCTTTCAGGGTTCTTGTCAAAACAAAATATGTGCAGAAAATCTTGGCCATAAAAACAACAAAAACATAAAAGACAAAACAAAAACCTATTCATTTGCATAAAATAGCTCTAAATTTCTCTTTTTATTTAGCTATTTATTTCTCCTCAGGTGTAGCTCTGTATCCCTTGTTCTAACTCAGTGTGCAGGTTTTTTCTGTATTTATTCCGAGTCCAGTAAAACTTGCTTATTCTAAGATAAGACGATCAAAAATATTGAAGTGTATCCTGTACTATTTCTAAAATTGACTCAGTGTGAGGCATTTCTTCGTTGCGTGAGCGTGTGCCATGTATGTGCTGCAGATGATGTGACTACATTTTGTAGGATAGCAACTTTTAAAGTTCTAAATGTGGTGTGATGTTACCTCTCCTCTTTGTCTCTGCTGCGCGGCCGGGCTCCGCTCCACCACTGCTGTCAGAGGGTCACGCTGAAGGCCCAGACTCTGTTCAGTGTTCTCTTCACTGCCTTTAAGCAGTGGCTTCAGATGTTTTTTTTCTTCTCCCACGTCCATGCCCGGCAGAAGGCACCTCCACAACGTTAGATCCATATTGTCCAAAATTTTGCTATGTGTGAATCAAAACTCTGTCGTCTCAAATTCATAGTGATTTTGTGGTCTGTTTTGGCCGCTTCTCTTTTGTCAGCTTTGTTTTCTTTGGGTTCTAATAATGGCTTAGTAAACAGTGTCTCTCAGACTTGGGTTTCCCATCAACTTTCTTTTGCAACAGTAACATCAGCCATTGTGTTTTTGCATGAAATCTTCTTTTAGGTGGCACTCATCCACCCTTTAGTCACCTTTAGTGCCCAATATTGAATGAGTTGTTAGAGCGATGCCACAGAGATAGTGGCAGTCAGTCTCGTTTGTGTTCAGCTTAGTGCTGCCTGTAGCACAAAAGAGCGTCCGGTTGGGGTGCGTTGTGGAGGAGGGGGCCATGGTGTGGATCTTCGTTGAGCTTGATCTTCTCCAGAGTCTGGTCCACAGGGCTGGACAGAGCGCGATGACCCTCGTGCAGTGGTTCAGAGCCCAGGGCTCGCAGCAGTTGGAGAAAGGCTGTAACAGAAAAACAAACAAAATAATGAATGAAGTGCAAATGTGTGCAGATAACTTCTTTACTGTGAGCTTCAATTCTATTCCTTCAATTAAAATGTTTCTTTCTTTTTCTCTTTTTCATCATTTAGTCTTTTTCTCTTAATTTTAGTTTCCCCCTATTTACCAAAAAGGTAAAAATTGTAAACATTCATTTCTGTGTTTGTTTGCCATAATCTGAGTGGGAAGCGTATCTGAAATTGTCTCTTGACCACTGACTGATGTGAACCCATTTTATCCACATGATAAATGGTCATGAGGCAACTCACTCACCCGTCGATGTAGCATCCCCGGTTGAAAAGATGGTCTCTCAAACTGATGGTTCACAACCTTTATTGAGTGCCTTATATGTGAACGCACCGTAAGAGCTACAAAATACAAATACAATACAATTAGATCTTACAGTAGTCACATATCTTACCATACTCATTCCTTTTATGAATTACCATAACCTTAATTACATTATGTGTTCAAATAATTTCTATGCATTTTAATAACCTCTTAACCATGAAATGTCCCTTGTCTGTGTTAAACATGAACTAAACCTTTAATCACATGCGTTTATCTCGAACATTGCTTTACATTAACGAAGCTAGCTGGCGCCATCTACTGCGCAAAATATATAACATTAGCAAGTGGGGAAACTCCGTGAAATACAACATGAAATACAGCCCAAACACATTTTCATAACATTAATTTGTACCAACCTTGTTCCCTCATCAACCAGGTGCTAAACAATTGTTATTAGACACAGTTAAGTTAGCAGACGTTTACTTTTTCCACTACTTCTTATGCGCACGAGGTGAGTGCTGTGGCTTTCCGATTAGCTAGAACGTTAACTTCCGGTTTACCGCCACCTTGTGGCTGCTAAGCCTTTTCCAAACAAAAAGTGTTCACCGTGGTATATGTAATAAATGAATAACATGCTAATATAATAATAAAGAAAGAGCTTTGAGGTCATTTACAGTCGATGAGTAGTTGGACTCTTCACCTTTCCTAAGATGAAGTCCCTTTAACCTCCAGGTCAGAGTGTCACCCGCGCCCTTAAGGCTCCACAGTTTTGCCAATTTTGAAAAAATGAAGTTGGTAGGCACCCTAGTTAGACATGAAATGTTTCCCCTGAGAATTTATGCTCGCTTATATTCCTTTTTTGAAAAGGTCAAAGGTCTCGCTATTCACCTTATTTTTCCCCGCCCACTTTTGCAGTTTTTTGCCACAGATACGTACTTTTGTTGTAAATGCACTTCCGTTTGACGAGAACGTTAAAGCTAATGGCGAACGAGGGAAAAGTCTCGCCGTTAAAATGTTACATAAAGTAGGTTGACTTGTGTAAAATGTTTAATGAACAAATCAACAACGCACCGATTTCCTGGGCGGCCTGAAAACGGCTTTTTAGTTTTAGCTCGTATGCTCTATGTAAACTAATACAACGGAAACAAGATGGCGGCGTGTACGTCAACTTCTGGAATAAGGTGAATAAATAAGGCTCTAAACCAGACCAGAGAGTGAGGAGAGTGGAGAGAGCTGGGGAGAGTGGAGAGAGTGAGGAGAGTGGAGAGAGTGAGGAGAGTGGAGAGAGTGGAGAGAGTGAGGAGAGTGGAGAGAGTGAGGAGAGTGAGGAGAGTGGAGAGAGTGAGGAGAGTGAGGAGAGTGAGGAGAGTGAGGAGAGTGTGGAGAGTGAGGAGAGTGGAGAGCGTGGAGAGAGTGAGGAGAGTGTAGAGAGTGAGGAGAGTGGAGAGAGTGAGGAGAGTGGAGAGAGTGAGGAGAGTAAGGAGAGTGGAGAGAGCGAGGAGAAAGAGGAGAGTGGAGAGAGTGAGGAGAGTGGAGAGAGTGAGGAGAATGGAGAGAGTGAGGAGAGTGGAGAGAGTGGAGAGAGTGAGGAGAGCTGGGGAGAGTGGAGAGAGTGAGGAGAGTGAGGAGAGTGGAGAGAGTGAGGAGAGTGGAGAGAGTGAGGAGAGTGTAGAGAGTGTTGAGAGTGAGGTGAGTGGAGAGAGTGAGGAGAATGAGGAGAGTGGAGAGAGTGAGGAGAGTGGAGAGAGTGAGGAGAATGGAGAGAGTGAGGAGAGTGGAGAGAGGGGAGAGAGTGAGGAGAGCTGGGGAGAGTGGAGAGAGTGAGGAGAGTGAGGAGAGTGGAGAGAGTGAGGAGAGTGGAGAGAGTGAGGAGAGTGGAGAGAGTGAGGAGAGTGGAGAGAGTGGAGAGAGTGGAGAGAGTGGAGAGAGTGAGGAGAATGAGGAGAGTGAGGAGAGTGGAGAGAGTGAGGAGAGTGATGAGAGTGGAGAGAGTGAGGAGAGTGAGGAGAGTGAGGAGAGTGAGGAGAGTGTGGAGAGTGAGGAGAGTGGAGAGCGTGGAGAGAGTGAGGAGAGTGTAGAGAGTGAGGAGAGTGGAGAGAGTGAGGAGAATGAGGAGAGTGGAGAGAGTGAGGAGAGTGAGGAGAGTGGAGAGTGAGGAGAGTGCAGAGAGTGGAGAGAGAGAGGAGAGTGAGGAGAGTGGAGAGAGTGAGGAGAGTGAGGAGAGTGGAGAGAGTGGAGAGAGTGAGGAGAGTGAGGAGAGTGGAGAGAGTGAGGAGAGTGGAGAGAGTGAAGAGAGTGGAGAGAGTGGAGAGAGTGGAGAGAGTGGAGAGAGTGGAGAGAGTGGAGAGAGTGGAGAGAGTGGAGAGAGTGGAGAGAGTGGAGAGAGTGGAGAGAGTGGAGAGAGTGGAGAGAGTGGAGAGAGTGGAGAGAGTGGAGAGAGTGTGGAGAGTGGAGAGAGTGAGGAGAGTGGAGAGAGTGGAGAGAGTGAGGAGAGTGGAGAGTGGAGAGAGTGAGGAGAGTGGAGAGAGTGGAGAGAGTGAGGAGAGTGAGGAGAGTGGAGAGAGTGGAGAGAGTGAGGAGAGTGAGGAGAGTGTTGAGAGTGAGGAGAGTGAGGAGAGTGGAGAGAGTGAGGAGAGTGGAGAGAGTGGAGAGAGTGGAGAGTGAGGAGAGTGAGGGAGGTGGAGAGAGTGGAGAGAGTGGAGAGAGTGCTGAGAGTGATGAGAGTGGAGAGAGTGGAGAGAGTGGAGAGAGTGGAGAGAGTGGAGAGAGTGGAGAGAGTGAGGAGAGTGGAGAGAGTGGAGAGAGTGGAGAGAGTGAGGAGAGTGGAGAGAGTGTGGAGAGTGGAGAGAGTGAGGAGAGTGGAGAGAGTGGAGAGAGTGAGGGAGAGTGAGGAGAGTGGAGAGAGTGGAGAGAGTGGAGAGAGTGAGGAGAGTGGAGAGAGTGTGGAGAGTGGAGAGAGTGGAGAGAGTGGGGAGAGTGAGGAGAGTGGAGAGAGTGAGGAGAGTGGAGAGAGTGAGGAGAGTGGAGAGAGTGGAGAGAGTGGAGAGAGTGAGGAGAGTGGAGAGAGTGAGGAGAGTGGAGAGAGTGGAGAGAGTGAGGAGAGTGAGGAGAGTGGAGAGAGTGAGGAGAGTGAGGAGAGTGGAGAGAGTGGAGAGAGTGAGGAGAGTGAGGAGAATGGAGAGAGTGAGGAGAGTGGAGAGAGTGAGGAGAGTGGAGAGAGTGGAGAGAGTGGAGAGAGTGAGGAGAGTGAGGAGAGTGGAGAGAGTGGAGAGAGTGGAGAGAGTGAGGAGCGTGGAGAGAGTGAGGGAGGTGGAGAGAGTGGAGAGAGTGGAGAGAGTGAGGAGAGTGGAGAGAGTGAGGAGGGGGAGAGGTGAGGAGAGTGGAGAGTGGTGAGAGTGAGGAGAGTGGAGAGAGTGGAGAGTGAGGAGAGTGGAGAGAGTGGAGAGAGTGAGGAGAGTGAGGAGAGTGGAGAGAGTGGAGAGAGTGAGGAGAGTGAGGAGAATGGAGAGAGTGAGGAGAGTGAGGAGAGTGGAGAGAGTGAGGAGAGTGGAGAGAGTGGAGAGAGTGGAGAGAGTGAGGAGAGTGAGGAGAGTGGAGAGAGTGGAGAGAGTGGAGAGAGTGAGGAGAGTGAGGAGAGTGGAGAGAGTGAGGAGAGTGGAGAGAGTGGAGAGAGTGGAGAGAGTGAGGAGAGTGAGGAGAGTGGAGAGAGTGGAGAGAGTGGAGAGAGTGAGGAGAGTGGAGAGAGTGAGGAGAGTGGAGAGAGTGAGGAGAGTGGAGAGAGTGGAGAGAGTGAGGAGAGTGAGGAGAGTGGAGAGAGTGGAGAGAGTGGAGAGAGTGAGGAGAGTGGAGAGAGTGAGGAGAGTGGAGAGAGTGGAGAGAGTGAGGAGAGTGAGGAGAGTGGAGAGAGTGAGGAGAGTGGAGAGAGTGAGGAGAGTGGAGAGAGTGGAGAGAGTGGAGAGAGTGAGGAGAGTGGAGAGAGTGAGGAGAGTGGAGAGAGTGGAGAGAGTGAGGAGAGTGAGGAGAGTGGAGAGAGTGAGGAGAGTGGAGAGAGTGAGGAGAGTGGAGAGAGTGGAGAGAGTGGAGAGAGTGAGGAGAATGGAGAGAGTGAGGAGAGTGGAGAGAGTGGAGAGAGTGGAGAGAGTGAGGAGAATGGAGAGAGTGAGGAGAGTGGAGAGAGCTGGGCGCTGGTGTTTGTTCAGGTGCAGTCTGCGCTCGGGAACGCGCTCTTCCCAGTGCTCAGGGGCGCGCGCTGGTGGTCATGTTACCGCCAGCTCGTTCCCACTGTCTGTTCTGTCCGACTGCTGCACGAGCTGAAGACAAAAGACAACGTCCCGCACCGTGACCAAGTGCGTGGACCAAGATGAACCGCGCGAGGGACAGACGTTGAACCACGGAGCTTGCGTAACCCTGATGCTCCGAGCGAAGCCTCTCCATGAAGGTAAGGTTACAACTTTCTAACTACAGCCGATAAATCTACGGCGTTTACACGGTCTGTTATGTTGAGTAACTCCAGAAAGGTCCACGAGCCCGTCCACATCAGAGGCGTCTTCACTCGTAACAGGACAAGAACGAAATCCCTAAACTTATACAACCCCCCAGCTGCGGTCACACAGCCACACTGACAGCGACAGTGGTGGAAACTGACTTCAAGAATTAGCATCTGGACATAGTGAAACGTTATAAAATGCATTTAAAGCAACAGTATGTAACTTTCTGGATGTGTCACCAGCATGATTTTATGGAAATGGAAAGTTGAAATGAAACTATGCTTTTTGAGTATTCTCCATGATAAGTTAATGCTATGGAGCTCGGGATAGAACAGTTGCCATGGAAATCCGCCATGTTTGCAGCTGGTGTGCTAAACTTACATTACATTAGCCAAAACAACGTAAAAAGTGAACAAAAAACCATGGAAGAACCTGATAAACTGCTGGGTCACTTCTGCTAAATACATTTACAGTGTTAGAATACTTTTAAATCAACGCTAAGTATAGTATTTAGCATCTTAAATTCTCCATTGACTTAACATCGGGAACTGAAAATTCTGTTATCTGTGACGTCACGATCCCGAGCTCAATACTGTGGAACAGGAGGAGGCTACTCCAGGCCAAGAACGAGTCTGGTTTGTGGAGATGCAGCCCACTCAGGGCAGGAGTTTTTCAGGGCATGAAAAAACAACCAGAATTAAAAACAAACTAACAAACATGCTTTTATTTCAGTCTACATTTTGTAAAAAGTGGAAAAGTACTTGTCCTTTCATCCTATTCCTCTTGAACACTGTATAACTGCATACAAACTGGTCTTGCACAAAAACCTTAAACTGAATAAAATAAACAATTACATTTTTATCATTTTCACAATTATTCCAATTTTAGTTACCATTAACTAATAAATAACTGGATTTTTGGAACTAATGTGTCAATAAAGCCTGTCTAAGCCTGAAAATGAACGAAAAAAACAATAATGTCAGTCTTGTACTTGGTCTCTTGGTCTGACTGGGTAGTACCTGCATCTGAGAAGGAGCTTAAAAAGTTCTCAAAATGTGACCCTGGTCCCTAGTTGACTGTGAACGCATCAAATGGGGACTGGAATTGTAAAATCTATGAGGAACTAATGGAGCTTCCTGAACATTGTGAAGCACACAGGTGTGTGTCTACATGCGGCCTTGCACCTGCGACTGCATGCCTGTGTCTGGCACTGGGATTCCACCGCTCTGGTCCATGCTCTGCTTCTGTGGTTGCTTCTGGCACTGGTATCCAGGCCGCATTAGGGGCGACTGGTGTGCTTTCAAAAGTTTTACTCAAGAGTAAATTGCTCATCATCCTCCAAAAGTCATTGAAAGGAAGCTTGAAGCCCTGGCTTGAAATAGGCATCTCTAGCATTTGAATCTGATTAAACCCATTTTTTTATTCATTCATTCATTTTCTACCGCTTATTCCCGTTAGGGGTCGCGGGTGACTGGAGCCTATCCCAGTGACCTTGGGCCTTAGGCGGGGTACACCCTGGACAGTTTTTCAGTTTTTCAGAATGCTGTATTGGATTATCCTTAGCTGTATTTATTAAAATACCGACCGTACATATTGATGGACTATGGGAATGTGACGTCACCCATAGCGTTTGGCTCCAGCCAAATGAAGCCAATCGCGGCTAGCAGTTATAGCGGCTAAAGTGGAGCCAGACTCCATATTTGAAAATCCGAGTGCGTATTATGGCAACCACGAGGTTGTTAACGCTTTCCGCCCCTCGGTGGGAGGAGACGGCGGCAATGTGCGGCGCTAGCTGTCAATCAAACCTGTTGCTAACACGAGCGAAAACGGCCCCTGGAAAAGGAAGCACCTGATTGATAAGTTATTATTGCTAATAACTTGATGTATGAACAACCAACAAGATGATGAGGAAGATGGTGAGTTTGACCGAAACAGTTACAGAGTAAAGGGCACCAGTGTCACAATAGAAAGTGAATGGCAGCTCGGTTTTATGGAGCCAGGACCGCCTCCATGGATACTTCCTATTTGGAACGCGGCAGCTAGCGGGCAAAGGCAGTCCAGTGATGTACGGTCTATGTGAAATACCCACTGAAATACCCCAATACTCCGCAAATACCTGAAATTAAAGGCAATGTTGCAGCATCAGCAAATTAACCGAGGGAGGCCCAGGCCCCCCTGTCCTCACACTGAGTCCAGAGGACAGACCAGGACCCTTCTGTCTTCACACTGAGTCCAGAGGACAGACCAGGACCCTTCTGTCCTCACACTGAGTCCAGAGGACAGTCCAGGCCCCTTCTGTCTTCACACTGAGTCCAGAGGACAGTCCAGGCCCCTTCTGTCTTCACACTGAGTCCAGAGGACAACCCAGGCCCCCTCTGTCCTCACACTGAGTCCAGAGGACAACCCAGGACCCTTCTGTCTTCACACTGAGTCCAGAGGACAGTCCAGGACCCTTCTGTCCTCACACTGAGTCCAGAGGACAGTCCAGGCCCCTTCTGTCTTCACACTGAGTCCAGAGGACAGACCAGGACCCTTCTGTCCTCACACTGAGTCCAGAGGACAACCCAGGACCCTTCTGTCCTCACACTGAGTCCAGAGGACAACCCAGGACCCTTCTGTCCTCACACTGAGTCCAGAGGACAACCCAGGACCCTTCTGTCTTCACACTGAGTCCAGAGGACAGTCCAGGCCCCTTCTGTCTTCACACTGAGTCCAGAGGACAACCCAGGACCCTTCTGTCTTCACACTGAGTCCAGAGGACAACCCAGGACCCTTCTGTCTTCACACTGAGTCCAGAGGACAGCCCTGGACAGAGCTGGACTTCTTGATGATCTTGTTCAGTTTCTTTTTCCATGATACGGACCACTTCACAAAGGATGTCTGATCCACATTCTTTTAAGTTGCAATATGTCTTTTCCGTATCGCTACTAATCGATTATTGAGATAATCAACAAATGTGTTAATTGAATAATTATCATGTGGACGATACACGCTCCAAACATGCCATGTGCTGAGTTTTATGACTTGAATAAAGCGAAAATTACATCAAAATGACAGGAAATATCTATAATTAGTCCAGGGCTCCTCAAACATTTACTGGTGCGCCACCCTTAGGAGATAATAAAAATCTGTCCATCCCTCCCAAAATGTGTCCTCACAGCTTCCAGAAATGATAAAAATCACACCTACCTTGAAAAGCGCAGGGAAAAGCGGCAATAATGCACATGCATAAGCAACATATTCAGATATGCTTTTTATCACCAATTGAGAGGCCAGTTAGAGTAAGAGGCAGGAGATGAGCCGGGAGGGACAGTGGTGCTGGGAGGGAGAGAAGGTCGTGGAGAGGGAAAGAGTACAATGAGCGCAGGCCAGAGCCGTCACAGGATGTGACCTGGACAAAAACGTCTGTAAGACCAGGGCACAGAGATGCAGGCTGACTCGCTCTTCCGCTGCTGTCTCATATTTTGAGGGAACATCCTTCAAGCACAATGGCCTTCATTCATCACACCTCCAAACAATGAAGTTGGTGCGTATGACCAAAACGTGGCACTCTTTGAGCACCCAAACTGTGCAGCTGGTCTGGAGGTTAGCCCATAATGCGCAGGAAAACATATTTTAACTGCACAAAATGTACTGCCCCTTGATCTACCTGTCATCAGGTTAAGCTTTAAACATAAATGTAGTAGGACAAATGTATCTGCAGAAGATTTTTTTCTAGCCTAGTTATTTGTTGAGGCTGTGATCTAGGCCTGGGTCAAGACCAAAGAAAGTGTTTTTCTTTGTTTGTTTGTTTGTTTTTTGCAGGTATTATTCTGCTAAAACAGACAGAAACAGAGGCAGTCACAAATGTTGTTGAGCTGGGCAAGGGACCAGGCACAGGGCTGTGTGGCTCTACGGAGTCCACTGGGCCTGGGACAGAGACTGTCATTGCTGTCACAGGAGCAGCACAAAGTCTGTTAGACTTGCTTTATAAAACTCCACTCATAAATGTTATTGTATCACATACATGTCTATTATTTTTTATGAGAAATAATGCTTGAAAATATATAGGACCTAACATTGAATTCAATTTTTGGTAGGAGTATGGTGTAATAATATTCGAAAACAGCAGAATTCTCTGCTTAAGAGTAATTTCTTGTTCTTGGGATATGTTCTATCAGAAGAGCAGAGAACAAATTTTGTGAATGCCAAAAACGGCAGTAACACTAACTGTGTAGTTTGCTGAGCTGCAGTTCCCCCTCCTACTAATGATGTCATGTCCCATAGGCCCTCCCCTCCTCCACTCTCTTCTAGTCAGTGTTTGCTTAAGCCAACGTTTCAGTCGGGGAAGCTCCAAACTCCTCCATGTTTCACACCCATTTGACCTGCTTTGGGGAGAGAGAAGGGAGGGTACCTTTTGTGCAATATAATGTCACACATAAAAGCTGTAAAGTGCACATTGTATTTACTTTTTCTACTTTTTCAGTTATTTTGAAATGATTATGGTACCTTTCCGAGAAATTCACTTTTTTTTTTTTGGTTATTTTTTTCTTTTGTAAATAACAAAACCCTATTGGTTTGTCCTTCAGACCTTATCAATACTAAAACATATGTAAGACGAGTCAAACCATATACTTAAGTTATATTTTCACCAAATACTTAATTTTACTTCACTTGAGAAGGGCTGCAACGATTAATCAACTAATACAGACTTGCCGACTATAAAAAGTTATTGTCATCTTATTTTGATAATTGTAATAGTTAATTGGACTCTTCAAACACGTATGAAAACACCTTATTTACAACAAAGACTATGGCAAAAATGCAATTATTGTAACTTTTTAAAATTAAAAGTGCAAATAACATTTATATTATTATAGTTTTTTCTCAGCCATATTTACACATTTTTTGAAACTTGGTTTAGTTTGATCATTTGATTCAAACATTTCTCTGAACAGGGGGTCTGTTCCAAGTGATGATGATTCCTTTTATTTTATTTTTTTGGAACATTTCTTGGGCTCTTTATCAGAACAGCACACACAGCTCTCAGAAACACACTTGTTCTTTGAATTTACCTTATTTCTTCAATACTAGGCCTGTCTACACGTGTCACACACAGGCTAACAATATTTGTTTAAATATAACCTATTGCCTGATGAAGGCCTTGTTGCCACCTATAAATAAATCTCACCTGTTATGACAGTTATCTTAAATTTTAACAAGCATTACGCACACCCTCTCCAGCGCACCTGTATTTGCAGAAAACAATGCACCCTCTTTTACATTACACAATATATGTCCTTTACAGTTTTCAATCGCTCTGACACGCCTCTTCATTCAAAGTTGACATTTGGATAACAGCTCGCAGAAAACCCTAAACAGAGTCTCAACTATCCTAAACAACATTTAGCCCAGCAAAATAAAGCTTGACATTTTAAAGTGATCAAATTATCCCCCCAAAGCAAGTTTTACCAAAACTCTCAAATTATTAAAAACACCTTACCGTGCAGATGTTTTTGTGGATGGTGTTGTGGGTAGCCACTTATTTAGCCACAGCTGCCCAGGGGCAGATTGATGGAAGCAAGGCTGCGAATCTGCACCATGGGCCCCTCCAACCACCACCAATACTCACACACACAACACAAGAGAATGTGGTTGAAGTGTCTAAGGACACAATACATTTCCTCCTGTGCCATCCAAGTACTAACCAGACCCCGACCTGCTTAGCCTCCAATCAGGCACTTGATTTAAACTAGGACTCCCTCAGGACTCCCCTAAAAAAGATTCTGAATCTCAGTGGGACTTTCCTGGTCAAATAAAGGTCAATAAAATAAAGATATATATTTTGATTTGCAGAAGGGATTTTATTTTATCAAAATATTTATGCTGAAGATTGATAGATAAAAAGGCAGATACATCAATCCCGCTTTTGTAATGTGTCATGTATGTGTTATAAATAAGGGAAGACATTTGCATCAACATCTCGGTGCATATGTATACTGTTTTGGATGTCTCAGTATCCATACCGGTGTCCCTGCTTGAATCATGTGACATCACTTTTTTTTTCCATCACTTAGGCACATTTTCTGAAACCTTTCATGATACTTGCATATTTTTTTCCGTACTTTGCAAAACTATTCACTCGAGTTACAAAACAGTTCACAGTGTTTGAAGAATCTAAGTTTGTCAAGAAGCTTAAAACGCTCTTGTAGGAAGGACACTTTGTGATTAGAATATATAAGGTAAAAGGTCAAGTTTACCTTTACAGTTAAAGTTTTTCTCCTCCTTATCTCCTTTCAACCCATGTCTATGGTGTTGAATAACAAAACCACCATAGTTTATTTAGGCTGGACAATGTAATTATGGGGCTTAGCCACATGAAACAAAAACTGGTACAGAGAATTGAACCATAAACCATGTCAACAAATCTGCAATCTGACTCTTAAACGGCAAATTCTATGTCTCAGTTCAGTTTAAACTATGTCCGTTGTAGAATGTTGTGATGTCTCGTGAATCTGTATAACAAAATACAAAAGTACAAAATAAATCTGTGCTTCTAAACTACTTACATCTAGAATTAATTTTCCCCCATGTAGTCGTATAGGGATTTTTTTACTCTCCCCCACTCCACTTCTCCTCTCTCTCTCCCTCCCTCCCACGCTTTGAGGCGCTCCAGTGCATCATGGGTAAACAGATCCAGCTGTGCAAGAGGAATGTGCAGGGCCCACTTCAGGGCGTATTGTCTCAGGCACACACTCTCTGAACAATCTTGCTGATTTGTGTTTTCTACTTTTTGTATTATATATTCTTCACAAACTTGTACAGTATTTGGGGAAACTACTTTTTTAATGAGAGTCTGGAGGGAACATCTGATTTAGAGCTTGAAGTTAACATAAGTTGAAGGACAAACAATTCAATAATGGACAAGATCTGGTATTTTCCAAACAAAAATAAGAAAACTAAATAATATCCGAAGGAGTTGTAGAAGAAACAAAATTGTCAACACAAAGCTTTTACTAAATTATGTTAGTTAATTAACAAATCATTGGCAAAACATAAATTACATCATTAATCATCATTAATACATGTTTATTAATAATTTACTCATATTTAGGGTCATTTTTTGTTATTGATTAGTTTCTGATTATTAAATAGTAGTGTAGGAAGGCCTTTTCGTTTCGCATGTTCATTCATGTTTATTAAAGTTATTTACCAAGTTTGCACACATATGGGAATTTTTGACCACTCCTCCTTGCAGGTTCTTTCTAAATTCTGGATGTTGCAAGGTTGCCATCTGGAAACACGGATCTTCAGTTCTCGCCATAGATTTTTGTGGGGTTAAGATCAGGGGACTGACTAGACCACTCCATGACCTTAATGTGTTTCTTCCTGAACCACTCCTTTGTTGCTTTAACTGTGCTTTGGGTCATTGTCTTGCTGGAAGACCCAACCACGACTCATCTTTAGTGACCTCACTGAAGGCATGAGGTTATTGCCCAAAATGTTACAGTACACTGTTCATATTGCACTCAATACGGTGAAGTGTGCCTGTGCTCTTGGAAGAGAAACACCCCCAAAGCATAATGTTTGCCCCTCCATACTTCACTGTTGGGCTGGTGTTCTCTGGGCTGTAGTCAGCCTTCTTCTTTCTCCAAACACCTCGAGTCGAGTTGATGTCGTGTTGCCATGCCTCCTGAAAGGTGTTTAAATGTTCATCAGCAAACTTTAAATTTTAAACATGGGATTTCTTCAGCTGTGAAACTCTGCGAGCACTGCAGGATTTGAACCCTTTACGACGTAATGTGTTGCCAATGGTTGTCACGGTGACAGAGGTCCCAACTGCCTCCATATCAGTTTGGCATTCCTTCCTTGTGGTTCTGGGCTTGTCTCGCACCTTTCACAGGATTAACGATTCTTCACGATGAGATCTTACACGGAGCTCCAGACCTCAGACAGTTAATTGTTGTTGTTGTTGTGTGTCTTCCATTTGCGACCAATTGCACCAATAGTTGTGACCCTCTCACCAAGCCACTTGCTAATGGTCTTGTAGCCATCTCCAAGTTGGTGAAGTTCTCTTTTGTCTTGCTCATGATGGTTCAACTGAAGATTTGAATTGTGATCTGATGATGGGTTCCTTTTATACCAACAAATAATTTGGAGTGGGAGATTTTTCTCTTAACACTGGCTTTGAAATTTTTGTGACTCAATGGTTCATAATCTGTAGTAAAATCCACAAAAAAAATCCACACAAATAAATACACAATGGTCAATGGTCGGTTAATGATTCATAAACATATACCTTATTATAAAGTGTTACTGACTTAACTTGATATTTGGTCAGTTTTTAATCCTGGTTTAGACTTCATGTTTTGGGTGATTGATTGTAGTGCCTGACCAATATATCATCAGTTCAATCTGTATTATGTCTTGCCCCACAGGAGCTGTCTCATCATGCTGCCTTCTGCACTGCTCCACCTGCTCCTGTGTGTCCAGGTGCTGTCCTCAGACTGTCCAGCAGACTGCTCCTGTCCATCATACGACTCGGTCTTCTGCTTCACGCGTCGCTCCAGCACTGTACCTCGTGTAGCGTCCAGCACACAGCACCTCTACGTCTTCCACAACGGCATCTCCACCTTGAGCGCAGATGACTTCCAGCACTTGGGGCAGTTGCAGATGTTGGATCTGAGTCAGAACCAGCTGAGCGAGGTCCCCAATGGAGCCTTTGAGATGCTTCTAAATCTGAAGAACCTGGACCTGTCATCTAACCAGATCAGTCACATCTCCAAAGGCAGCTTCTCTGGGCTAGGGCAGCTTGAACGTCTGTACCTCTATGGAAACCAGATCCAGAGCATTCAAATGGGTGCCTTTGAAAGTTTACAGAACCTTCTTGAACTTAAACTTCATGAAAACCTGCTCACATCTCTACCAGCTCTTTCCTTCCCCAGGCTTCTGCTTCTGGACCTCAGTTACAACAACATTCCAACTCTGGGAATGTCTGACCTGCAGATTCCTCACCTTGAGGCCCTTAAAGTCTCCTCATTGGGCCTTACCTCTTTGGACGCTAACCTGATTGTGTCTCTAGTGAACTTGCATTACTTAGACATCTCTATGAACCAGCTGGTGGAGGTTCCTCTAGCCTTAAGGCAGGATAACCTTAAGGGACTGATTAGGCTGAACTTGGCTGGTAATCCTCTCAGAGAGCTGAAGGTTGAGGACTTCCACAAACTCAGTGGACTTCAAGAGCTGGACCTGAGTGGACTGAACCTTCAGAGTATCCCTCAGGGCCTCCTGGAACAGTTCCCTCGGTTGGTTCACCTCACAGCAGCAGAGAACCCCTTCAACTGCCTCTGTCCTCTTGCCTGGTTTTCTGTGTGGCTCAAAGAGAAGGCGTTAAACCTTGGGAGGCCAGAGGAGACAAGGTGCCACTTCCCTTTGGTTAATGCAGGGAAAATGCTCTCCGAACTGGAATACAAGGACTTTGGCTGTCTGGACACTACTACAGTGGGATCCAGTGCATCTTCTCAGAGCACTTTTGTTCCTGACATGACTACACATCCAAACACAGTGCACACAAATGCCACCCTCAGGCCCTTACTCAGGCTGGTTGACTCCTTTTCCATGCTCCCCTCAGTGTCCAGTGAAACCTCTGACTCTGCCCAGCACCAGTGTGTGGCCCCCTGTCAGAACGGGGGCAGGTGTCGATTGGATCAGCAGGGTCAGAGGAGTTGCCAGTGTCCGGTCGGGACAACTGGACTTTACTGTGAGACCAGAGAAGACTCCCTAAAGCCTTGGTCTACACCCGTGCCCCTGCTGGTCCCCATTAGCTCCCGCCATGTGACGGCCACCTCTATCCTGCTGGACCTGCACCGCTTCATCCAGACTCAGCCTCACATCCGAGGCATCAGGCTCACCTATCGCAACCTTTCAGGCCCCGACCACCGGCCTATCATCCTGCGAGTGCCCGCCTCGTACCCTGAATACACCCTCCGAGGACTGCGGCCCAACTGCACCTACTCTGTGTGTGCCAGCCCGCTCGTGGAGAAGGTCCTGCGTGCCAACAACTCGGGGGAGATGGTGTCATGCACAGAAGCGCGTACGGCCAGGGCCCCTCTCAGCCCGCAGGAGCCCCGATTCACCACTCCCAGGCCACAGTCTGGCAGCCTGGAGCCGGCACTGGCTGCCCTGGCTCTGCTGCTGGGAATGGCACTGCTGGCTGGGACAGTGGTGTGTGTGAGGAGGAGGAGGAGGACCAAACAAGGCATGGAGCAGGATGGAGGTTCTTCCGAAGCTGGCCCCTCAGAGCCTCACACTCAGTCTGCAGCTGGTTCTGAGCATGGCAGCTCAGCTCCACACATGCAGCCTGAGAGTGACCTTGCACCGGCCTCACAGCAGAACCAGCCCAGTCTGGAATTTCCTATGTCTGGAGAACCCTACCTCTCAAATAACAATGTGTGTTTAAAGCGGGCTTCGCAGCATGAAAACAAATTAGGAGAGAAACATGTTGAATATAGTGATAAGTAGATGATGTAATTTTGTCTGAAATTAACTTCTAGATGAGTCTAAAGCTAAATAAACTGAAATAAACTGGGGATTCATGATGAATTGATAAAACTGATCCCCATATCATCTTGACACTATTTTAGGCAACACACAAACAGAATGTATCCTTATCAATAATGATCCACTTGTGTCAGAGATTTTTACTAAATACAGAACAACAAATATACTATATATGTCTGTCAGGATAAGGCAAGATTCCAAGTTTCCAGTCTGTGTAAAGTTTCTTATCTCCATGAGGTCTGGTGGCCTGCTCTAAACCTCAGAAGTACTCAACTACTTTTCTGAAATCAAAGTATAAATGAAGGAGCAGCCATGGCATATGGCATTTCTGTACTTACAATTTTTTGCACAGACCAAGTTATAAAAACTACTTTGTAGCTTCCTCTGCTTCCTGACTTTGTTGGACTGGACTGTTGAGCTTCTTGTTGCCTCAAAACCCAAGTGACTGGGCAACAAACATGTGCAAACGGAAACCCATGCTTTTATGAAGCAGCCTCAGAAACTGAGGTGGTAGAGTTACTTTAAAATAAGATGACTTAGAGTAGTGGTGGAAAAAGTACAAAACTTTGTTTCTCAGAGCTGGGATACCTAATTTTCAAACAGTGAAATACTGAAGTAGGTATTTAGACCTTTATTTTTTGGTACATAACTTGTTTTCATATGCACTGTTTTTTGGGCAACTAGCACAGCCAATCAGCTCTCCCAAAGCGTCATATAGTGACTCATATGGCTCTTTCTTCTTTCAATTTGAAAAGATAAATTTAATTTAAGTTTAATTATTACATGAAGACAGGGTCTAGAGGTCTGATTCCCCCCCCACAAAGGTTTACTTTTACAATATATATATATTTTTATTATTGATTTATTATTATTGATTTTTTTAGTACAGTACTTATACTTTTGTACTTAGTTTCTTTGCTTTGCACTGATGGATTTAAGTTAAATGTAATCAGATAGACAAAATATTAATATCGCAAAGATTTCCAAAGAATAAGTATAAAAACTAATTATATCAGAAGGTAAGATGTAATGTAAGAGTTTGACGCTGTTAATGTTCATATATTCACTAAAAACTTACCCTCAGTGGGAAGAGTAATCAAAACTTTACTTAAGTAAGGGTTCTGTTACGTCAAACTAAATATTACGCAAATAGTAGTAAAAGTATGAAAATACCCTGAAAAGTACAGTTTCTTCAAAGAAATACTCAAGTAAATGAAGCAGAGTACTACACTCAGAAGTACTCTCTCAATACAGAGCCTATGGGGGAGGCAACGTCTCCAAGTTTTTGCAACAAACCTGTGTGAATAGCATCGGGGAACACATTGCGCTGCGTGCACAACTATATAATGAAAAAAGCTTCCAAATACATGGTTTTCAGGACTCTGAGCTTTTTAAATGGTTTGGTACATTAGTATCCTTGCACTGACGGAGGGCACTGTTCAGAATGAAGGGGCAAAACAAGCTGTTACTGAGCCTGTCGGGGCGGGCGTGCACACTGCCCGCAAGAATTAATTGTTTTAGATGAAATCTGAACATAGCTGTGAAAGATAAAGGGACAATGCTCCATCTTGTACTATGATACAAGCGCTTGTGTTATGTGTGAAACCATATGGTGTTTTAATGTCTGGTACATTTCATTGAGAACTAAATTGTTGATTGTGCTACATGTGCTTCAAAATAATGAACAAACTGGTGGACAGTGATTGTTTATTGTTTATTTGGATTTGATGACAACCAAACTGACAGTGTTATATTTTTTGGTGTCGTAATACTACTACTACTAATAATAATAAATAAAGCCGCAAAGTGGCGATGGTGGACCTCGCCCTGTGTGTGACCGCCTTCCCCGCTACCCCAAAGCAACGTGGTAGCTTCGAACCGACAAGCCCATACAAAATACAGCTATGATGTCTTTGACTTTTTTTTTATACTAAATGCTGTATCTAATGAGTCTGCCTAGTTTCACAACATTTGCTAAAATTAATTTTGGTCTCTCCATAGAGTTAAATTAAAATTAAATGTCTCATAGGCTGCGAATGGGTCATATGCCTTCCCCACAGGTCAAACGGTACAAAAAAGGACATCAGTCCAATTGACTTTTTTTGCATCATATGATGATCCCTAGATTTCATGACAATTAGAGCATTTTGAGTCTTTTACCTGAACTGTAGGGGCGCTATATTCATGAGTGGCCATCTGCTTCTTAGTCTATTGTGTGTAGTTTTTGATTTGTGAGGATTTGTGCTCAGTAGGCCGATGCATGTGACTTTGAGAAAGAAGCAAAGAAACAGAAAATGAATGCAATTTTAAATAATGTGCAACACAAAGACCTTAAGGATTATTCAAATAAATTGGGTAATGTTTAAACTGCAATGTCTATAGATGGGGACATGGAGTCTGAGCTTATTTGGACCTAAAACCTCTGACAAGTGTGTTGAGGAAAGAAAAATTGTCAAACTGACATCCACAATTCTATCCAATACGGTCTTCTTCCTGTCCTTCATAGCGTGGCAATGTGTTTCAGCTTCTTGACTCGTGGTACTCTATCACAGTTCAGAATTTCATGAGCGTAGGGCCAAATTTATATGTCTTATTTTCTATAAGGGCTGAGTTCAAGGGGGCGCTGTTGAGATGGGCATTTGTTTGGCAAGCTGGTGGCGCCTATAACCTCACTGTCGAAGTTCAGGTGGAGAAAATGTGATTATCCCTGCATAGTCAATTTGAAACAGTCTCCTACAGGTGGCGCTATAGCAATGCAATATACAATAGTGTGCCACTCACAGTGATCACATTGTGAGTGGCACACTATTGTAATAAGGACCAGCCAGTGAAGAAAGTAAATACATTTCAAGATGATGGTACATACATTGCGTGTGCAAGGGCGATATTCTACTAGCCAACTGTGGGAATTGCACTATGTCCATTATGGACGTAATGCATGATACATAATGTATCATCATTATCATTATCATCAATACATGTTTAGAAAAAAGAGATACCTGTCGAAAACTAAGGTAATGTTACTGGGGATTGCCAGCCATGCCCAGCTACCTTCAGAAATCAAATCATGTCCATTTACATGTGATTCACAATAAGCTCATTTTAGTTCATGATAAAGGTATGTTTTTGACTGATATGGGACTCTGTATGAACATTGACCAAAAAGAAAATGGCGTGAACCAGGAGATGCTCATTTCCACCTGTTGTCTATCATAATCACGACTGTGTACGAGGAAATTAGAGATAAAATATAATCAAAAGGAAACTCAGGCTCATGTAGTGTTCACTACGGATCACCTGGGCAGGCGGAAGTAACCAGTCTAAAAGTAGATAGATGCATGATGTCACCAGACATTAACTAACTAAAAGTGTTGTCAGTCGGTTTCTGCCAGACACGTGACCTGTGCGCCACCTGCAGCATTGTTGATTTTGATCACTAATGTAAACTCCAAATATGAACTGTTCAAATATCAGAAGAGCCCTAATCTTCACAGTCAACTGTGGTTCTGACGATTACAACAACAAATGTCACTGCAAAAAAAACAAAAAGTGTCTGAAACCTTGCATGCTGTAATAGTGCAGCACTAGATATTAATGAAGTGTTTGTGTGATTATGAGGTTTAAGTGCTTACATTGTTGAAGGTCTTTGCCTGTAAAAAGTTTGTGTAAAGTTGTGAAAAATCCGTGCTCTCTGAGACGCTAGTTTGCAAAAATCAACACATTTCAGGCAACATTTGTGACCCAGTTGTGCATTTATAAAAAGGCAAAGTACCATAAGTAAACACTCCCATAGAAGCCATATGTTTCCAATCAGCCACAACGGATTTCTATTATTGATAACTGACGTATGTTGGCATGAACGGATTGTGTAAAACAATTTAGCCCTTACTGTATGGTTGCTAGGTAACAGATAACTCTACTTGCAGCTCATGTAGAATCAGGAAGTGACATATCTATATATATATATATTTTTATAAATTCCCTTCTCACCCTCCGCGGGTGGTCACATCCATCTCTGAGCTCGGGTCCTCTACCAGAGGCCAGGGAGCTTGAGGGTTCGGCGCAGTATCTTAGCTGTTCCTAGCACTGCGCTCTTCTGGACTCAGATGTCTGATGTTCCTCCAGGGATCTGCCACTCCTCCAGTTTGGGGGTCACTGCCCCAAGTGCTCCCATCACCACGGGCACCACTTTGGCCTTCACCTTCCAGGCCTTCTCCAGCTCTTCTCTGAGCCCTTGGTATTTCTCATGTTTCTCATGTTCCTTTCTCCTGATGTTGCCATCACTTGGTATCGCCACATCAACCACAACGGCCACACACACACAGACACACATACACACACCAGGGGCCCATCAATCAATCAATCAAATTTTATTTATAAAGCACTTTTCATGCATAAAATGTAACACAAAGTGCTTTACAGTGCATTAAAAACATTCCCACATGTCGTTTCCCTCCCAACCTCCCCCACAACCACCAGACCCCACACAACCAAACCCCCCACAGACAGTCACCAATACATACCCGTACATTCGCACGCGCACCCTTACACATACACACAGACACACAGACACACACACACACACACACATGCACACATGCACACACACACACACACACATGCACACACACAGGCGCACACACACAGACACACACACACACAGACGCACACAGACACACACACACACAGACACACACACACAGACATACACACACACACACACACACAGACGCACACACAGACACACACACATGCACACACACAGGCGCACACACACACAGACGCACACATACACACACACACAGACACACACACACACACACAGACGCACACAGACACACACACACAGACGCACACACACATATGCACACGCACACACACATATGCACACACACAGACGCACACACACATATGCACACACACAGACGCACACACACATATGCACACACACATATGCACACACACACAGATGCACACAGACACACACACAGACGCACACACACATATGCACACACACACAGACGCACACACACATATGCACACACACACACACATATGCACACAGACACACACACATATGCACACACACAAACGCACACACGCACAGACACACATACACATATGCACACACACAGACGCACACACACAGACGCACACAGACACACACACATATGCACACACACAGACACACACACAGACGCACACAGACGCACACACACAGACACACACAGACACACACACAGACATATGCACACACACAGATGCACACACACAGACGCACACAGACACACACACACACACATACATATGCACACACACACACAAACACACACAGACGCACACACACACAGACGCACACACACAGACGCACACACACGCACAGACACACACACACATATGCACACACACACACAGACACACACACACACACACAGACACACGCACACACACACACACACACACACACACACACACACACACATTCATTCCTCACTCATTACACATGTTTTGATCAGGCCACAGTATGTAGTTTGGTGCATGTAATAAATGAGTGGCACACAGGAAGAGAAGGCCAATCTAGCAAAAGAAGCTTTGGGATGCTGCAGCTGCACTCTTGAGGGAGATCGATCTGATCTGAGCACAAACTTAAATGTTCCTGTCGTTCTCTGTATTGGAATATTTTTCAACCAGGGGCCACCGCAGTGCAGCAATCTCCAGGAAGAATTTCAGTCCGGAAACAGGATGACCTGGCTGGAACTGAGCCTACTTTGGTAAATATTCATAGTTTTACACCAGTGAACTTTACAGAAAGCAAAATTATTAGATTAGAGCTGAGGTCAACAATGACATAATCCCTCTACCTATGTCATGAATACACAAATGTCAAGATAAATAGACAAAAGGGACAATTTATTCTTAATGGAACACCCTTTAAACATTAAAACGTTGTTTTTTAATGTTTAAAGGGTGTTCCATAAAGAATATCTTGACATAGTTCAAGGTTACAAAACAACTCAAAATATATACAAACAAAAATACAAACTGAAATTGCCCTTCGCTCTGAAATGCAGCATGTTACAACATTATCTTTAATTGCAAATAATTGTCCACAGTTTTCTGAGGTTGGGAATAATCACTTCCATGTCTCTGAGAGAGGAAAGGTCAAAGAAGTGCAGTGACCTCAGATGTGGGTGTGGGGGTGGCTTTGCCTGGTTTCCTCCCGCCATCATCACATTATGCAGCGCTACGCAATAAGAAACTACTGTTTTTATAGCCATTATTTTTCTCTTATGTTTCTCTGATGTAAATCAACCTTAGACTAAATAAGATAAACTAGGAGTTTGCGTCTTTCCGTCACTCCTCTCTCTTTCTCTCTCTCTCTCTCTCGGGTGAAGCAGACACAGGTCTCAGGTCTGAGATCATCACGGACAGTGCACAGTAACAAAGCGGACACTGTGTGTTCAGCTACACAACGCTGCGTGTTTTATTCAAACCAGTTTCATACCGACGGAGCAACGAGTCCAACCAGGAGATGAATTCAGACGCGATCGGCTCCATCCCGAGCCGCAATTAAATGATGATTTATTGTCCCGAACAAACCCGGATGAAAAGACACCCCGCGCATCCGGCAGCGACGATCAACATGAACCACGTGACAAAAACTGTCCCAGCTCAAACTGTGTGTGTGAATGGTTCATTCCTGCTTCATGGCATTTGAAGTTGACAAAAGGCAAATGAACCCTCGCAGTTGTAATTGAGAGCATGGGTTGTAGAGAGAGACCGAGAAATAAATAGAATATGACATTAAAGAAAACTAACTATAAGTAGCACTCACCAAAGCCCAGATTCCCTAAAATATGTTTTGCTTTTTAAATTAGCATTTCACAACATGGACATTACCAAGATATATATATATATATATATATATATATATATATATATATAGATATATATAGATAGACAGAAGAGAGGAGGATGGACAGAGGAGAGGAGGATGGACAGAGGAGAGGAGGATGGACAGAGGAGAGGAGGAAGGACAGAGGAGAAGAGGATGGACAGAGGAGAGGAGGATGGACGGAGGAGAGGAGGATGGACAGAAGAGAGGAGGATGGACGGAGGAGAGGAGGATGGACGGAGGAGAGGAGGATGGACGGAGGAGAGGAGGATGGACGGAGGAGAGGAGGATGGACGGAGGAGCAGAGGATGGACAGAGGAGAGGAGGATGGACAGAGGAGAGGAGGATGGACAGAAGAGAGGAGGATGGACAGAGGAGAGGAGGAAGGACAGAGGAGAAGAGGATGGACAGAGGAGAGGAGGAAGGACAGAGGAGAAGAGGATGGACAGAGGAGAGGAGGATGGACAGAGGAGAGGAGGATGGACGGAGCGGAGGATGGACGGAGGAGAGGAGGATGGACAGAGGAGAGGAGGATGGACGGAGGAGAGGAGGATGGACAGAAGAGAGGAGGATGGACGGAGGAGAGGAGGATGGACAGAAGAGAGGAGGATGGACGGAGGAGAGGAGGATGGACAGAGGAGAGGAGGATGGACAGAGGAGAGGAGGATGGACAGAGGAGAAGAGGATGGACAGAGGAGAGGAGGAAGGACAGAGGAGAAGAGGATGGACAGAAGAGAGGAGGATGGACGGAGGAGAGGAGGATGGACGGAGGAGCAGAGGATGGACGGAGGAGAGGAGGATGGACGGAGGAGCAGAGGATGGACAGAGAGAGAGGAAGAGATGAACAGAGAGGAGAGGAGGATGGACAGAAAGAGAGAGGAGGATGGACGGAGGAGAGGAGAGATGGACGGAGGAGAGGAGAGATGGACAGAGAGAGAGAGGAGGATGGACAGAGGAGAGGAGGATGGACAGAAGAGAGGAGAGATGGACAGAGGAGAGGAGATGGAGCGGAGAGGAGAGGAGGATGCGGAGGAGAAGGAGGATGGGCGGAGGAGAGGAGAGATGGACAGGAGAGAGAGATGGAGGATGGACAGGAGAGAGATGGAGCGGAGGAGAGGAGGATGGACGGAGGAGAGGAGGATGGACGGAGGAGCAGAGGATGGACGGAGGAGCAGAGGATGGACAGAGGAGAAGGAAGAGATGGAGCGGAGGAAGAGGAGGATGGACAGAGGAGAGAGGAGGATGGACAGAGAGAGAGAGGAGGATGGACCAGGTGGAGAGGAGGATGGACAGAGGAGAGGAGGATGGACGGAGGAGAGGAGGATGGACGGAGGAGAGGAGGAACAAAGGAGACGAGGATGGACAGAAGAGAGGAGGAGGATGGACGGAGTAGAGGAGAGGAGGGAGGATGGACAGAAGAGAGGAGGATGGACAGAGGAGAGGAGGATGGAGGATGGACAGAGGAGAGGAGGATGGACAGAGGAGAGGAGGATGGACGGAGGAGAGGAGGATGGACAGAAGAGAGGAGGATGGACAGAGGAGAGGAGGATGGACAGAGGAGAGGAGGATGGACAGAGGAGAGGAGGATGGACAGAGGAGAGGAGGATGGACGGAGGAGAGGAGGATGGACAGAGGAGAGGAGGATGGACGGAGGAGAGGAGGATGGACAGAAGAGAGGAGGATGGACAGAGGAGAGGAGGATGGACAGAGGAGAGGAGGATGGACAGAGGAGAGGAGGATGGACAGAGGAGAGGAGGATGGACGGAGGAGCGGAGGATGGACAGAAGAGAGGAGGATGGACAGAGAAGAGAAGGATGGACAGAGGAGAGGAGGATGGACAGAGGAGAGGAGGATGGACAGAGGAGAGGAGGATGGACAGAGGAGAGGAGGATGGACAGAAGAGAGGAGGATGGACAGAAGAGAGGAGGATGGACGGAGGAGCGGAGGATGGACGGAGGAGCGGAGGATGGACGGAGGAGAGGAGGATGGACAGAGGAGAGGAGGATGGACAGAGGAGAGGAGGATGGACAGAGGAGAGGAGGATGGACAGAGGAGAGGAGGATGGACAGAGGAGAGGAGGATGGACAGAGGAGAGGAGGATGGACAGTGTTTGGAGTCACAAGTGGTTTGTTTTTCCAGAGTGAGTGCTGCTTGTGTTCCCACGATAGTTACGGTTGGAGGGCAGAGGTCAGAGGAAGTGCGGTCACATTTTCCCCTCAGAATTAGTTTAGTTTTGTCTTTATTTGAAGGGACAGAGTACATAGACATAAAGTGCATATGACAGAACACAAAAATCTCCCAAATATAGTAAACACGATTATATATTTTACATATTTTCACAGTTTGACAATTTTGGTGACATTTTTATTTGTACTTCCTGGTTGGATATGTGCAGCAGATGAGACATTCATAGAAGTAATTCCACAACTGTTACCTAGCAACTACTTTAACCTACTTTAAACGAGGGCCAAAGCGTATCTAATTTACTCAATAGGTATTGTGTGAATAATGAGTACACCTTTATTTTGTCAATTCACTGTGTAATTTAAATTCCTTGCACGCAAATAGTTAGTGTATTTTTGATGGAATTTTCACTGTTAATGACGTTCCAATTTAGAAGTACCTTTCTTCAAATTTTTTCTTCACAAACTGCAACTTTTGTGAAGTATTCACCTTATTCCAGAAGTTGCCGTACGCGCCGTCGTCTTGTTTCTGTTGTATTAGTTCACATGGAGCAGACGAGCTCAACAGAAAAGACTAAAAAGCTGTTTTCAGACGCCCAGGAGCGTTGTGACTTGTTGTTGCTCGTGTTCATTAAACATTTTACACAAATCAATCTACTTTATGTAACATTTTAGTGTCAGACTTTTCCCTCGTTCATCATTAGCTTTAACGGAGTTCTCGTCAAACGAAGTGCGTTTACAACAAAAGTGTGATCTGTGGCAAAAAACGCAAAAGTGGGCGGGGCAGAAGAAGGGGAATAGCACCAAACAAAGCCATAATGAGAAAAGTATGTACCGTTGTCATTTGCACTTTAAAGTGTTTATGACATGTTTTTCTTCAGTGAAAAAAAATCGTATAATTCATTCATTCATTTTCTACCGCTTATTCCCGTTAGGGGTCGCAGGTGACTGGAGCCTATCCCAGTGACTTTGGGCCTTAGGCGGGGTACACCCTGGACAGTGGCCAACTCGTCGCAGGGCGGACACAGAGAGACAGACAAGGACAGACAACCATTCACTCTCACATTCATTCACTATGGACAATTTAGAGTTGTCAATTAACCTACACAGTCATGTCTTTGGACGGTGGGAGGAGCCGGAGAACCTGGAGAGAACCCACGGTAACACGGGGAGGACATGCAGACTCCACCCAGAGAGATCATGTGATGTTGGGGTGGTCCGGGATTCAACACCACGATGTTGGGGTGGTCTGGGATTCGAACCCACGATCTCCTTATTGAGAGGCAGAAGCTCTAACCGCTCTGCCACCGTGCACCCCTACATTTTCTGAATTTCCCTGTTTACATCAGTCCATGTGAACATAAAAATTGTATCTGCACTCTTCTCTTATGAAATGTTTCTTCACTTTGAATTGCCTTGCCTACGAATTGTGCTCTACAAATAAACTTAACAAGTCAAGATGACATTATTTCTCCTAAAATGCAAAAAATACTCATATAAGCAAGGAATGTACTAAATACTGTTATTTCAGAATACTATAACTCAAGTATAAGTAGGCTATTTAGTACTGAAACAAAGTTAATTTTATCTTCTTTGTTGTACAAATAACTACTCTCAATTAAGAGTTTAAAAAAGGTATTTGGTCACTGAACATATGCCTCATGAATAGCTGTGACTTTTAGTTAGATAGAATCTGAACAAAATAGTCCCCTTGAGCAGGAAGCTCTGGTCCATTTGCCTTTGGACTCTGCTGCACACAAAGATGAAACATAACCGAGTAATCAGTGAAAAAAATTAAATTATTGAAACAGTGAAAGTTTGCATGACAGGTTAGATGACACATTTCACTAAAACGTATTAAGTGTGATTATTTTTAAGGTTTTACTAAACATTTTGCGTGTTGTCCCCAGTTTGACAGTTTTTTTAGTGTATAATGTTGCTTCCTGGTTGGACATGAGCACAAATATGACATAGGAGGAGGTAATTCCACAGCTGTTCCCTAGCAACCATCTTGAAAACAAGGGCCAAAATCCACATAAATTACACAATACTATGATTTGACAAATAATATGTGATTCCTGAATTGATGAGTTTAAACTGTCAGAAATGGTGTGTCTCTGTATTTAAAATTGTACTTTTTATGACAGAGGGATTCTGTTTTAGAACTCAGCACTACTTCCTGTAATTTTTTAAAACTTTTTTTCCCCTCAAAATGTATTCACGAACTGCAACTTCACAGATGTAAAACTATGAAAAATATTTACCACAGGTGCCCTCCCACTAAACTGAGTCAGAATTAGAAAAACACGAGAACCTTTCATATAGACTCTAAAGTCAAGGCCTCAACACTAGTTTAAAGAAAACAAATGTGTTTCAAGAAGTGATTTAAAACAAGAAGTGAATCTACTCGCCCAGTGTGCAGGAGCTCATTCCACACTCTTGAACCTGCAACAGAAACAGCTCCATGTCGAACTTTTGGACTGAGGAAGCACAGGTAGAGCCTGGTCAGTTGATCTGAGCGAGCACTTCTGGTCAGAGAGGTCACATGACCTGCTGGTTGTCAATAACTAATGCCAAAAGCACTTTTATTTAAGATTATTTTAAGACTTCTTTTTGAATCGCTTATTTTATTATAGTTTATTAGGCCCGAGTGCCACAAGCTGTCGAGAGGCCTATTAGTTTGGTAGTGCCATGCAAAGCACGGCTGCGAAAGTGTGCATGAAGTGCGCACGAAATTGAGCGCGGAGCGCTCGCCCGCTTCCAAACACTCACTAACGCATTCCCCAACCCATGCACGTCCCGTGCATACCAATTAGTAGCAGGAAAATTTAACATTATCGTTGTAAACGGGCGAAGCTCGTGCAACAGTGTGCACCATGACGTAGGAATGGGTGCGCGCTTTCCGAAAATGTATAGTTTGTGAAGTAAAAAAAAAAGGGAAACATTGTTTTCGCATCAGAATATTCTTCTTGTGACCAACCCCCATATTTTTCACCCAGTGAACACTGACGAAAAATCAGGAAAAGAAAAAAATCGTGCCTCTCTACATTCTGGCTAGTTCTGATTTCCAAAATTCAAAAATATGGCGCGTCAGCGCCCCCAAGTGTACAAAAAATGCATTACGGGATAGGACAGTGCCAAAAAAAAAAGTGATTGTAGAATCATGAAATTTGGCAGAGGTAGTGACAAGAGAAGCAAAAAATATTATTACGGCAACGCCATCCACCCAACCAAATGTCGGCCATATTGAATCAAAATTCGCTACACCTGACTCAGCGTTTTTTTTAAACCTTGTACTTTTACAAACTCCTCCTAGGGCGTTGGTCCGAACGAGCTGAAATTTGGTGAAAATGAAGTTGAGGAGTGTGGCATTAAAAGTTATCCAAATCATGAACCTAAGTTTTACGATCTCTGTGCGGCAAAGCCGCAAAATTTGGCCAACATTTCTGAAATGTTCAAATTTTTAATTTTGCTCCCATTTGCACATATAAAGTCCAAATTGCATAAAATTTGAATCAGTTGTTAAACTCCCTGCCTGAAACCTACTAGAGGTGAAACAATTAAATTTGGCGCATTAGCGCCCCCTACAGATTAAAGCAAACTTTTATATGGGGAGCAAAAAATTTAGTTTTTTAGAATTTTTTGAAATTTTGCACAAAATTCCATTTTGGCTGCAAAAATTGCCCAAACTTGTACAAATGACAGAAACATGCCATGTTATTCCTATGGGGAAAATGCAAAATCTCTCAAATGAAACTTTACCGAACTCTTCCTCGGGCATAAGCCCGACCATCCTGAAATTTGGTGAAAATGATCTTGAGGAGTGGGACATCAAAAGTTAAAGTTATTATCTAACAAACAGGCGAGAGTCCTACAGATCCGGAAACATTTATTGAGTTTATGAGATGTTACATAGTCGCTTATGGCTTTACCGTAGCAGCATTAAGAAGAGGTCAGTATAAACATCATTAAATAAGAACAGGTAGAAATGACACTTCAGAGCAGTCAGTCGGCCAAAACTCAACACGAAAAAATACTTTTTACACGAGTTAAAATGACACCATATTTTATCTTTACTCTGCTAGTTTTGACCAGTGTGTATTTATTTACCATAGTTTCAGTGTTATTTTGTTTTCTTACTTAATATTATGTGCCATTAGAGAAGGAAAGAAAATAACAATAGAAAAAAACAAACAGTAACATAATACAGTATTGGTCAAATAATGTGTGGTTTTACTTTCATGATTTGCTGTGATAAACAGCACAGATAATAATCAGATCTGGCAATATTATCATCAATAGACACATTATAAGCAACTACATATTATTTCCAGATAAATAAAAACTGTTACACAGTACAGTACAGTACAGTACATTAACAATATCTTCATGAAATACAGTTATTATATTTAATCAGTGCATCAATTAAGTATTGATCTTGAATTTGATCGTTTGACCGTCTATTTACGTTTTTATTTATTTCTCTATTAGCATTTACCAACTTTATAGCTACTCTTGGGGTTCTATACAAGTACTTTAAGCAAAACAGTAAATGTTATGCTTATCTTCTTTTAAGCAATTATTGACTTATTGAGATCGTACTGTATTTAAGATTTTAATTTTGACAGTTTTAGCTCTAGTTCAGACCTAGGATAGTCCAGTCATAGACTTTTGGATTTGGATCCAGGTGGTTCTCAAAGGCCAGATATTCATATGTGGTACTTGGTGTGAAAAGAAGACGTGCACTGCAAAATGAAGTATGGAAAATGATACTTTGTGTATTATGTAACTTGTCTAGTAGTACAGCAGGGGCCAGATCCTTCACCAGAAAAGTAGCATAGGGCAGCTTTAAATCCAAGCTACTCAAATAAAAGATAATGTATTCTTTATTCAAGTAATTTGAATGTAAATGAAAAAGCATGTTTTTTGCAGAGTAAATAAATGTTAACTACTCAAAACTACTCAAGATTAAAGAGGCTGTACCCAGTTTCTCTGTTTCCCATGTTAAAGTCCATCATTAAACCACAGCAGACAGAGAGACCTTTAGCCGTCATACAAACTCACTCTCAACAACCAAATCTTTGGAATGAGTTGCCTTTGAACATTAGACAGGCCTCGCCTGTACCTGTTTTGAAGTTATTTCTTAAAACGCACTTTGGCCTTTGGTTGACATTATTTCAGATTTTAGCTCTTTATTTTTGTTCTGTTTTAAGCTATTTTCATTTTTGTTTTACATGGTTCTTGCATTGTTGTTAACATCTAACATAACATAAAAAATGCTTGTTAATAAAATACAGAGCCTTTTAGGGTGCGTTAACACAGCAAAAAATTCAGATCTAGTCTAGTTTAAAATGACTTGAATTTATAATTTTTATCTTGGTTTGAGTAGTTTTGACTCATTTAGATTTAATTGCTTATGTGATGCAGAATATTTCACTGGTTCAAGGTATTTCTTGCTGATTATGCAATAATTTAAAATAAGAGCTTAAAATAAGAAAATACATTTGCCAATGGGGTAAGTAAAATTATCTTAACGCACTGGCAAATAATTTGGCTTTAAATATGAAGAAATGTACTGAAACAAGTCAGAAACAGTAAAATAATCTATTTCCAGCAAATAAATAGTGTTAACATATTTTTAAACTTAAAACTAAACCTGGACTAGACCAAGACTAGAATGGGATCAAACCAAATCTACATTAAGACTCTTAAGTAGTACTCTTAGTACTTAAGACTGGTTCACTTTAGAGCGCTTTGGGGCGGTTCTGTTAATGGTGCAGTGCATCTCCATGCTGTACCTGAAAGTATCAGCAAAACGCAAATAGATGGTTAGTAATTCCAAGTTTGTACGTTAGGTCCATTCTTCACTGGATATGAAAAACAACTGACGCCAACGTGCGCTAACTTTGTTTTTCTAACCATGACAGATTAACATACGGTGGGTTATCACAAGATCAAGTCAGCGTTTGGTGAGAAATTATTATCTTCCGTTTATATCTGCTTTTTGTGTTTTTTTTTACCTTGACATTCTCTCTTATGTAATCATCTCCCTCACAAACTTTGCAGGAGTCAAAAGTGAGCCAGACTGCTTTGGAAGCTAGGCCTCCCACGACCTACTCTGGATCGCTTGAAACATGGGTCACTTAGGACAGTGGAGACACTTTCAAATCGCCCCAATCAGCTCCAAAATCAATCAGTCGATACGTGGCTAAACTGGTGCCAACCACACAAGTGTGAACGCACCCTTAAGCTGTTCATTCCATGTCGGTTTAACTCATGTTTATCTCGCTTTTTGGTGTGGTGGTCAGCGGTGTAGTCATTGATCCAGCAGCTCCAGGGCCAGCGCCTGCAGCACGTCCCGTTTCTCGTATAGGTACATCTGCGTGTCCCAGAGCATGTCCACCAGCACACCGTCCCCCACCTCGTCCAACATCACCTCCTGGGACAGCTGTGGACTCAGCCTGCCGGGGACAAGAGGGCAAGACCCTGTTAAACCTTGATAAACATGCACAGAAATGAACGGGATTCTTGGGTTCGTTCATGTGCCACTCGTGTCTCAGATGTTAATGCTCCTGGATGACTTTGAAAAGGTTTAGATGCGTTTGAATTAATTTGATATTTCAGTGAGAGTGACAGACTGACCTACTTTCTTTCTTTCCAGCTGCTGTCAGACTCTATAATGAACACTGTATATGTGTCATCCACGTGTACAAATCATCAGCAATACTGTAACAAAGGGCTGTAGTTGATTAAAGAAATTCTTGGCAAACTAATGACATGCCCAATCGACAGAATAGTCGACAAAAGCTATCAAAACTATTAAGTATCTCCATTTATCTAACACAGTCAAAACCCATCTTTACGCAGATGCTCCATGATGGGTTTTGACCACACGAGTAACAGCAACAGCAAAGTTTGGTGCATATTATCCATTTGGCTTCAACTTTACGTGAACTTTACGTACACTGAAGACTATGACTGGATGTGAATTTACTTTGACACAAGGGTCTGCACTGGAGACTGTACTTTCTGATGAAAATAGGAGCATCTCTGGACCAATGTTCCCTCTAACTTTTCATGTGTCTGAGCAAACACAAAAACTTCCTGAGCAGTGCCTTGGACCATTTGAGCGACATCAGACGCTCTGTGGCCACATCGGTGTCACAATCGTTCAAAACCTGAGATCAGAGCACTGCAGTAACACAGTCTAAATTGGGTTTTGTTGGCCTTGGGGTGTTTTAGATCAACAAATTCAAATGCTACAGTGATACATTTTATGGTCACGCAATAGGCTGATGGCAGACCCTCCACACTAAAGTTCCATAGTGCACCTTTAATCATACCTTTAATCGTACATTATGATTACAGGCTACTTCTGCCCAAGATTCAAATGGAGGCTTTGTTTATCGTTAGAAAACTTGTGGCACAGTTGTGTTAACCTGTGTGTGTGTGTTTCTCTGTGAGCTGCACCGTCCTCTGCTCCTCTCTGATCACAGCCCCTCAGCTATAATTAGGTTTAGGGAATTAATAAAAAAAATGGATATCATCAAATCAGGGTCATGGTGTTTTCCCCTCCAAAGCTTTCACATTTTTGATGCATTTTAACATAAAGACTGACTCACATCCAGCAACACTTCTGTGCAATATTCAGTAACCTGCTTACATTTCCTCTGGAAGCCTCTGATGATTTTAGTGGCACTACTTTTCCATGCGTCGTCGTCGTCTGCGTGCCTGCTGGTACAGCGTGCTACCACCAAATGTTTTAGGAGTCTGCAGTGATGGGCCATAATGCCTACAGCCCTGATGGCGAGCGCGAGTCTTCGCGGTAATTTGCGCTATTCTAGACGCATTAGTTCGTCAGCTGTTTGTTCTCCGTGAATACGAGGCGGGTTGGTCCAGAAGAAAGACTAGTTAAAAGCTCATGGGATGTAGAACTTTAGTTCCCGGAGCCTTTGATTTGGCGCTTTGTGCTGTTAATGATCAGGTGTGTTCAGGTGCACATCACTGTGTGTGGCTCGCGCCTCTCGCTCTCTTTCTCTCTCTCTTTTTCTCGTGCGCAACTTAGATTTTCTCTGCGCGATGCCCCTGGGAGCTGTGCACAATGGGGCACGCGCGCAGCTTAGAGGGAACAGTGCTCTGGACACGATGAGACAACTATATTAGTACGGTTTATGCACTTTGTGCAGGAGCATTTGTGCGCATGGTCTGCGCGATTTTTGTGGTGTTTTTGCTCATTTATGTGGATATTTAAAGTCAAGGCTGCAGGATACACAACTATTCACTATTGCTGTGAGTAGTTGCGTATTATAATTAATTATCGTCTTAATTGATACAGAATAAAGATCGATGTTGTTAAAGTAAAAGTTGTTGTGACTCGACTCATCACCATAAAGGTTACATAGTGAGGAGTGTAAATGAAACATGGCTAATATATCTTGTGTATCGTTTGCTTGAATAACCCTGCTCCTCACAGACCTGTGATACAGTGTGTCGGTCATCTCACACCAGGCTCTGGCCCTGTCCACTGCGCAGCCGTCTGAATCTGTGCACTGCAAACAGAAGAGCATGTCATCATCAGCCTGGCCTAAAGTCTGCTGGACACGGGACATGCAGCAGGGAGCACTACTCACACAGTCCACCAGCATCTTGCCCAGCTCCTTGGCTCCAACGATGCTCTTTGCCAGTTCCAAAGGGTTGGAAGGTCTGAACACGTCCACAGAGCTCACCATGACTTGAGGGGGCTTGCCTGTCATACACAAGCCCACAAACAAGAGTCACACAGGAAGAGACAATGGGATTGTGTATTTTGAATTAGTAAAAAAACTATTGGACATTAAAGAAGACATCATACTTTATGAGCTTTTAAGTACTGTGTTACAACAATGCTAGTGCTCCCTTATAATTAGTGTGCTAGTGTACTAGATGAACTGTTCCTCATCTGCCTGGAGAAATTCTCTCTACACTAGATGAGCCACCTTCCTCTTGAGTGGTTCTGGTCCAAATGGCTGTGTCAGTCCTGGACCATGTGTAGTCTGTCCATCCGTGGGAGTAGGATCTCTCCTTCACTGTGGTTCTCCCCGAGGGTCAAGGACAGGGGATGCTCTGAGACAGTTATCCATTTGCGAAATTTTCTTGAACATTGTGTATTTGAACTGCTTTCTACCTGTGGCCGATTGAGGCAACTATTTTTGTGATTTGGGGCGCTACAAAATAAACTGAATTGAATGTTTGAGTAATCCTGTATTGTTCTGCATTTGAGAATTTCAGAAAATGTCTGATTTCCCCACCAATAATAATAATCTTAATTGTGCTTAATCTCTTCGTGCTGCAAATTAGATGAGAATTATCTTATTAGAATCTTGTAAGATTACAGCAGAAACAAAATAGCTAACCAATATAAACCTTAGAATCTCAACAGTAAAAAATGTTCTTGCTTTTATTAAATATTACTCTAAGAACAAACACACACACACACGATGTGGTTTGTTGCACCACTATGTTGTACAATGACATGTTTAACATGTTTCATCAAGCCTCACTTTGCTCATCACTACTAATTAACAAACTAATTACACACCTTAAAGGACAAATATTGTACATTATTTGTATTGTATTGGCCTTTAAACATCTTGACTCTTGACATCTTTCATTTCATCATTACACACATTTTTATATACAACATTCTTTGATATGCTAGGTATGCTAAGCTATCATCCAGTTGTAATGATCATGATTAGATGGCAGAAATACTGAGCATAGCGATGTTGTATGGACTTAAAAGCAGAAAAGAAGATTCTTGGAGCCACGTCACACATAGAAACAACGTCACATCGAAGGAATTCAGAACGGAGTGTTTTTGACGGTTGGAGGGGGAGGGGATTTTCAAACCAGGATTCATCAAATTGTGTTAATGAAGCGAAATGTAATTCCAGGTATGTTTGTTTGATGAGGGAACAATAATAGAACAGGGATAAAATCTCAAAAAAAGTCTATTTTTTTTATTTTTTATTTATATTTTAGTTTTCGTTACAGACAGTAGACAAGACTAAACGCACAAAAAGCATAAAATACCTGTATATGTATATGTGCATATGCATACACCTAGTCACATACACATACACATCTACATACACACCTGCACGTGTGTACACACACACACACACACACACACACATGTACACATACATATCCATATACATACACAAATATATGTACATACATATATACATACACACAAAGATGTGGGTAAGGAGAGAAAAAAGGGGGGTGGGGGGGTGGTACAGCCTCTTCATTTGTTAATTCCTGGGTTTCAGTATCAATCTATAATCTTATACATAATTGTGATCTCAGTCACTACTCAGTTATAAAAATGAAGCACAACAGTAGTAATAATGAAATAAAGAAATAAATACTTTTTGTAGTTGTGGGCTTCAGAGCCACAACTGCATTAAGGGAGGAAAGAACAGAAACTGTAAACCAGAACATTTCCTTGGTCAAAATGTCTCCTCTTTCCCTCTCCCCTCCCTTTCCTTTCTTAAATATTACTGCTAGTATAGCTTATTTTGTTCTTATTTTAATTGGAATCTTACTTTATTCCAATCAAAATGTGTTATGAGATCTGTATAACTATAGTTCTTATTTGTTTACCACCTCTGTCACCACCAACACTCTTTTTGGTGCTGGTGGTGGTGGCTTTAGTGAAATAATTGTTATCTTAGTCTTCATACTTTATGTTCTATAATAGCAGTAATTGTACAACATTAACTTCCTTTAAACATTTTTATTTTCCGTTCTTATAAAAAGAGCAATGCAGTCTTAACTCATTAGTTTCCTTTTTAATTGGTTCTTCATTTCTTGTAGAGCTGTATCATTACTGCGTTTGGTGCAGGGATGGTCAGTCAGTGCGGTCACATTTTCCATTGATAACAAGTCCATAAAGTCTTTGATCCAGTTATGAACATCAAAACAATCTGCTTTACGAACTTTCCAGTTCTTTAGTATGATCCTTCTCACTGACATGAATCCCAGAAATACGATTCTTTGTGTTGATTTGGGTATTAAGTCCAACATAGTATTTCCAAGGACACATACGTCAAACTGTTTTGGAATTTGTTCATTCAGAAGTTCTTGCATAAATTCAATTACATTATTCCAGAATTGTTTTACAGCAGGACATGACCACAGCAAGTGATAAAGTGAACCAATGTGACCACATCCAACCAGCACAGCTCTGAGACACTAGGATTCATTTTATTTAAGGTTTGGGGTGTGACATGGGCTCTGTGGATTATTTTCAATTGGATTACTTTATAATGCACACATTTTGAGCAATAACTGGATTTTTTTTTATTGTGGTCCACTGTTCTGAGCTCAGTTGTGATCCAGTGTCTTTATCCCATTGTAACTTGGAGGATGCTGTGCTGTCAGGAAGTGCCTGGATGAGCAACTTATATATTACACAGACCGTTCCACCTTTGTTAGCTGCGTTTTTTAATTGTAGGTCTAAAAAACTTTTTGTTCCTGGTATAATTCCTTTTGATAGATAATTTTTAATAATAGATTTGAGCTGAAAGTACTGAAATATCTTGGATTCTTTTAATTTATATTGTGATTTTAAGTCTGAAAATGGTTTAATATCTCCATCCTTTACAATCTGGTCAATTTGCTTGATATCCTCTGACAAAAAGGGGCTGTTTAATGTTTTACCCCCAACATTTATGAGGGGATTTTTCCAGATTGGACATGATGGCAAGGAGATGCCACTTATTTTTAATTGTTTTTGTATTAATCTTGTAATTTCACAGGAAAATTCAATCAATGGATTTTTAATTTTGCCTTCATATTTCGGTCTGTACCATAGTGATTTTAGAGAAAATGATGCCTTATCATCTTTCACCACTTTGTTTTCTAACCATTCCCAACTTCCAGGAATTTCAAAGTTTTTATCGTTGTAACCCCATGTCAGAGGGTATCTTACATTAAATGCTAAATAATACATGTATAGGTTAGGAATGCCTAACCCACATTTTGTTTTTGGCAGAGTAAGTTTCCTACGGTTGATTCTTGGCTTTTTTCCGCGCCACATGAATTGTGAGAATAGTGTAGCTATTTCTTTAAACCACTTTTGAGGCACCTTTAATGGTATGGCGGATATAGGAAAAATAAGACGAGGTAATATATTCATTTTTATTACCTCGGCTCTTCCCCATAAGGACAAAGGCAGAGCAGACCATCTCCTAATATCTTCTTTAATGGTCTTAAGCGTATTTGGCCCATTTAACTCAAATATTTTACTGATTGGTGATTTGATCATTACTCCTAGGTATTTCATTCCTTGTGATTTCCAAACAAAGGGAAATAAATGGGATGAAAATGTGTAATGGTTCAGTGGGACTGCTTCGCTTTTGGTACAATTTATTTTATAACCTGATAATTTTCCAAATGATTCTAAGAGGATCAATAATTGTGGAATCGAAACCGTTGGATTTGTTAATGTTAACAAAATGTCATCAGCGTATAAATTAGCTTTAAAATTGTATCCTTCCACCTCTTTACCCTGTATATTTTTATTTGCCCGTATGGCACATGCTAAGGGTTCCAGAGCCAAAATAAATAGGGCTGGTGACACAGGACAGCCCTGTCTAGTAGACCGGAAGAGTTGAAAAGGATGAGATATGACACCATTAGACTTAACACATGCCATTGGTTTATGATAGAGGCCTTTATCCATTTCATACAACTTGTTCCAAACCCGAATTTTGAGAGAACTTCAAATAGATAGGGCCACTCTATACGGTCAAAGGCTTTTTCAGCATGCTGTAGCATTGATGCCCTTGACATGACATGAAACAGCCTTCTCATCTTATTAGAGGACAAACGGCCTTTGATGAAACCCACCTGATCAATATGAACTAAGGAAGGAATGACCTTCTCCATTCGGGTGGCAAGGATCTTTGCAAAGATTTTGTAGTCATTATTTAAGAGGCTTAGTGGTCGATAATTACCCATTTGCAACGGATCCTTGCCAGATTTTGGGATTAGAGAAATTATGGCCGAACGCATAGTTTCTGGCATTGCCTGGTTTGTAATTATATCATTGAAAACCAATGTTAAGAGGGGTGCAAGTATATCCTGGAAGCTTTTATAAAATTCTATACTAAACCCATCCTCACCTGGGGTTTTACCCTGGGCGAGGACTTTAATAGCATCTTTTACCTCTGTTTCAGAGATATGCATTTCTAACGTATTCTTCTGTTCTAAGTTGAGGACTGGAAGAGAGATGTTTTTTAGAAATGAGTTAATTTCATTACTTTTGGCTTTGAACTCCGATTTATATATTGTAGAGTAATATTGTCTAAAAGCTTCATTTATTTCCTTTTGATCATGTACTAAAGTTCCATTTTGATCATGGATGGCGGGAATACAGTGTTTATTTTCTATTTTCTTTAACTGAAGTGCTAACATCCTCCCTGCCTTATCCCCATATTCAAAGTTTTTTTTCCGTAGTCGCAATAAAGCAAAGGATGTCTCTTCATGTAACATTGAATCCATTTCTGCTTGTAAAATTAATAATTTTTTTCTCATTTTGGTGTTTTTTGGGTTATTCATATGTTCCTTTTCTGCTTTTTTAATTTCTTCAATAAGCATTTCCTTTTTATTGCATCTATTTTTCTTTTTTTGTGTGGAGTAACTAATGAGCCATCCTCTGCATGTTGCTTTAAAAGCTTCCCAGACAACTTGCACATTAGGTCCAGAGTCTATATTGGTATCTATAAACTCCAGTATCATATCATGCAGTTGGTTAGTAAATTCAGTGTCTTTTAAAATTGAATTGTTGATTTTCCATTGTCTACATTTGTATTTGTTCATTGCAAGAGAAAAACAGGTTGAAACAGGTGCATGATCTGAAATCACTATACTGTGTATCTGTGAGTCTATAACATTCTCCATGAGTTCTTTTGGCATAAGCAAAAAGTCTATTCGTGAATAAGAGTTATGGGCTTTGGAGAAAAAACGATATTCTCTTGAATAAGGATTTAATGAACGCCAGACCTCACTTAATGCCAGAGTGTTTTTAAATTCTGCAAAGGTGGCAGATAATGCTTTATCTGATGGGAGTGGTCTGTTAGATCTATCCAAGAGGGGGTTCCCTACTGTATTAAAGTCACCGCCGATTAAAATGGGATCCCTGGCAAACCTTGCTAAGAGTACAGTGATGGGTGTTAAAAATTCTGCTTGCCCTGAGTTTGGCGCATAGATGTTCACTAGACTGCACTTCTGATTTTGAAGGTAGTCTGAAATTATTAAATATCTCCCATCCTGGTCAATTATTTGTTCTGATAATCTGAATGTAATTTTCTTTGAAATTAGAACGCTAACCCCTTTGGCTGCACCATTGCCAGGTGATGAAAACACTTGACCTACCCATCTCTGTCTTAATTTTATAATCTCTGATTCTTTAGAGTGCACCTCTTGTAGCATGGCCACATCACAGGCTAATGTTTTCAGATGCGAAATAATTTTGTATCGTTTCACTTTATTTGAGATCCCTTTTACATTCCATGATCTTAATCTGATTGTATTTTGGTCCATATTATTTTTTATTTACATTTTTTGCTTGAAGAGTTTTCTGTATCACACTAAAGGATGGGGAGGGGTTACACAGAAAGGGTAAAGAAAAAACAAAATACAACAAACATACTTTATGCCAATAGGCAATAATAAACCAAACTAAAAAAGAGGCTGCTGCCATAACAGTCTCCAGACCGCAAACAAGAAGAGAAATATGCGCAGCTCGTGTTCATTTACTTATTCGGACCCTTATGTGGGTGGTGGTCTAATTTATATTACAACCTTAATAATAATTATAATTTGTTTTCATATTTGCCACCACTTCTAGGGGCACTGGCATTATGGGGGAGGAGTTTTATTTATCACACAAGCTGGAAGTTCTTTTTTCCCCCTTTTTCATTCCCTCTTTTTCCCCCCTTTCCTCTAGGGCTGTACCTGTAGTTCAAAACTTAAATTTACCAGCTTGTTTAACGTTCAGGCTCAGTCAAATAGCTTATAGTCTGAGAAAAAAAAAAAAAAAAGGAAAGGAAAGGACTCACTTCGTTCATTCCGTCGTGCCCGCTATGCCCTGACTCTGGATTATCCAAAAATGACCAGGAGAAGTTTTTTCAGCTCTGCGTTGGCTTCCTCAGCATCTTTAAAAATGTAACTTTTTCCATCAACAGTAACGATAAGCCTAGCAGGGTGTAAGATGCCGTAGCGGTGTCCCGTGTCTCGAAGCTTCTTCCTGATCTCCCCGTAGTCTTCCCATTTGTGCTGCAGCTCCACCGGTAGATCCTGGTTCACATAGAAAGGCTTTTCTTTCCAGAACAACCGCTTCTTCTTCGCAGCTGCTCACAGGATGCGTTGCCGGTCCTCCCAGCGTAGCCATCGTATCAGGTACGGTCTCGGCGGCTTTGTGGGATCTGGGCGAGGGCGGAGGCTTCGATGTTGCCTCTCTACCTCGGGCACCTGGTCTCCGGGTGCGACATCCAGGATGTAACGCAGTATTTGGCACAACACCTGCTTTTGATCTTCTCCCTCCAACACTCCTTCCTCCAGACCAAACAACACCAAATTATTCCTTCTGCTATGTGACTCCAGTTGTATTAGTCTAGTTTTTAAGAATTCCACGTTTTTTGTGAGGTCATGAATAACCTCTTTATCCGAAGCGCACTTGTCCTCCAAGTTTCCAATCCGCGACTCCGCGTCTTTCATCCTGTTGTGGACAGCGTGGATCTCGTCCTTCACACTTTTGATAGTCATTCAGTTTGTCAAACTTTAAATCAATGGCTTGGACTTGATTCATAAGCTTTTGTGCCCAGCCGGGCGCTTCCTGGTCTTCTCCCGTAGCCATGCGGTCTACCTCCTTTTGTTTTTGTCTCGTGAGGTGCGTTTTGTGCGGCATACACACAACTCAAACGCGTGTCCGTTTTCGTTTTCTTAAAGTCTTTTTCCGTTGTCCTTCTGAAAACGTTTCTCCAGAGACAGATTATGAAGAAATGAGTCCGAAAAGTTTGCGAGAAGCACTAGCACGCCATTACTCTCTTGTCACGTGAAAAAAGACAGTACCGCTAGTCTGTGTCAGATGAGTATATCCAACTATAATAGTATCAGCATACTTTTACAGAAGGTGCATTTGTCAGCTTAGTATTCTTTGCCGTTAGGTTAGATAACACGTCTCCAATCTCTGCATATCTCTATATTAAGTTCAATGTTCAATTTGCAAACAGTGAACATTAAAATAAGGTCTTACCTGTGCCAAGGGAGACAACCAACCCCACCTTCCTGACCTTCTCACCCTGCCCCTGGAAACAGAAGAATTAGGGGTCATTCATTTGATTTATTTCATTCATGTCATAAAAAGAGGGGGTGCACGGTGGCAGAGCGGCTAGAGCTTCTGCCTCTCAATAAGGAGATCGTGGGTTCGAATCCCAGACCACCCCAACATCGTGGTGTTGAATCCCGGACCACCCTAACATCACACGATCTCTCTGGGTGGAGTCTGCATGTCCTCCCCGTGTCACCGTGGGTTCTCTCCATGTTCTCCGGCTCCTCCCTCCGTCCAAACACATGACTGTGTAGGTTAATTGAGAACTCTAAATTGTCCCTAGTGAATGAATGTGAGACTGAATGGTTGTCTGTCCTTGTCTCTGTCTCTCTGTGTCAGCCCTGTGACGAGTTGGCCACTGTCCAGGGTGTACCCCGCCTAAGGCCCAAAGTCACTGGGATAGGCTCCAGTCACCCGCGACCCCTAACGGGAATAAGCGGTAGAAAATGAATGAATGAATGTCATAAAAAGACCTCATCAGTGACATAGTATTAAACACAGTAAAATGAATGAAAAGGAGCAGAAAGAAGAGGAATCTTAAGTTACCTTTTTCAACTTGTAGTTAACACTAATGGTTTAAAAACACATTACATACATTTACACATTTGCATTGAATACCATTATGGTTTTTGATTCTTTGATCTCTTTGTCAAGATCAATACATAAATTAACTCCTTTTACAGCAATGCTTAGTTCCACTGGTTCTGAATCTGTTTGTTTTTTTTAAATGACTGTTCCTTTTAGTTAGAGGTTTTTTTTACAAAAAATCCTTGAATATTTACAGGTAATATGTTGCGCTTTACTGTATACATTACTTTAAGTATACTTAATTCAGCAATATCATGATTTTTTTATACTTTAAGTTGGACAAATAATGTTTATTTTTTGTAAAATAAATATTGGTTGTATAAATGTTTTACATGTTGTCAAGTATGGGACAATTATTGAGTTATACAATGTTAATAATGCAGCACTATTTAGTGAAAACTTGGCTTTATTCATCACTGGCTTTGGATATTGGTTCTAAATTAATAGTTAATCATTCAAATAACACACTAAGCTTCTTTACAGAGAAGGCATTTCAGGCAGTCACCATTTATACCATCTTTGTTCAGATTAGAACCTTTCTTTTCTGGCATGAAAACTAGTTGAATAGTTGAGAAGCTGCAATGGCTAAATATATGACTACACCACCACATCAGTATTTAATGCCACTTTCACATGGTCTACTAGAGTGTTGCTGCAATTAAAGCTGCAAATATTAATCAACTAATTGTGCAACTACTTATCAACTAATTGTGACTAGTCAGCCAAAAAATATATTGTACTTTTATTTTAATAATGGTAATTGTTGTCTGGAATATACAGACTCTAAAACACATACAAAAACATACTTTTATAAGAAAGACAGTGGCATTATTAAATCAAAATGTGGTCAAAAAGAAGGTTGGACGTTCAATACCTGCTCGGACCAAGTTCTGTTGTTATGTCCTAAGGCAAGACACTAACCCTAGTATGAAAATGGTGTGTGCATGAATGATTGGTGGTTGACATGATTGACAGCCTTGCTTGCTAAAATCAATTCAATTAATATTTTTAATACATTTAGAACTATGTGGCTCTGCTCCTCTTACATTTCTTACAAAGATGGGTGAAAATGCGTGATCTAAGTTTAAATTCTTGTTCCTATTTGCCTAAATAATAGTTCAGCCCTTGAGGAGACACATGTTCACTTACAGCTGCCTTCAGGGACTTGTTGTACTGATGGATTTCAGCCAGAGCGTCCAGTGTGGGGTTATTGGCCAGCAGCCCTCCGTCCAGAAAACGTCCCATTGGCCGAAAGTATGTAGGGGCGGCACCACTGGACCGCGCCGCTCTCCACACCAGCTGTTCTGATGACGACAACACAATGACAACAATATAACATTACCTCCACTACCACAACACACTCAAAATATGTCCTCCTCCCTGACCTAAAGGGTTACGTTTCTCAATACCTTTTTACATAGTGCCAGCTGCGACAATAATGGCTACGTTTTGACTAGTTCTGATACCCAAGACTGTTTTACCTTGGAGCACTGTGGAACGCTTTTTCTAATAGCAGTGTGTTTCCAAGCTCAGGGCCTGGCTCTGCATCGTGGGACAGAGGTTTGCTACATGACCCAAAACCCAAACATAATTCATATTTTCTTAATAAATAAAATCTAAATTGTATCTGAATTATACATTTTAATAATTAGCAAAAATTCACAAAAGACGTTCAGTAAATTCAAGTTGAAGGCCAGCAATCTCCACTATGTTTTAAGATTGTTCAACATTTGTTTCACTTCTCATTGGAATTAAAGCTAGGGTACCTAACTTTTTTTCGGTGTAAATTACGAGGTTTTGTGTTTTCCATCAAAGAGTATCTTGTAATGGCAGCACAAGGGGTGCCAAAGGGTTTGTGACAGCGAGGGACGAGTGAGACCCACTTCCGGTTCCACAGTGTGAAAATCAGGTAACGCAGCTTTAAACAAGCAAAAGACACTGAAAATACAGTACTTTGGGTCTTGACGCGAGTGCAGTGAATCTATAAACACCGAAAAGCTGATGTTTTGCTAAGTATATGGGCTCAGTATATACACTAAGAGGCAGCCTTTTATCACAAGATCAAATTAGCGCATTGTGAGAAATGATGCTTTTCTGTTTCTATCGGCTTTTTCAAGTCTTGTTTTCAGCTGAGTCAGCATTCTGTCTTATCTCAATACGGTGTGTAGCCTCCCCTGTGATCATACAATCCACTCCAAAGCAAACCAGTGGGAACAAGCCAATTATATACATATTTAACAATCTTATAGGTTAGGTGAAACATGGGCTCCTTCTGGTTTAAAATGGCATTACAATCACAAGGGAAGTGAGATTTGAACTTTCCTTTGGTAAACTCACACACCGTGGTCGAACACCTTCCTGCGCTTTCTGGCCGGTTCCTCTGTGTATCCTATTATCAACACATCCTCATCCTCCCATCCTGGAAAACAAACATGCCTCAGCGGACGACCATCCAGTTCAACGCATCACGGCAATAAGGCTCAATGATGGTTTATAAAATGGGAGAGAAATATGGGACATGAGTTAAATGTGAACATAATGGACTTTATTGTGGCTAAAAAAAAACTTCTAATATGTCTAATATTAATATAATCATTTCCATAATAATATTTTATAATAATTGATAAATGCAGTTGCAAGGGCTGCACATTTTAATTGAATTGTGATGTCACAGTGAAAAATATCAATGATCTACAGGTCCAGTACACATTCTGCAGCTTTGCACAGGAAATCAAAAGGACCTGTTTCTGTTACTAAGTCATTTTAGACCATTACTGCAGTTTACGATGTATAAAATGTAAAGTGATGATCTAATTGCTATGTTATACCAAGTACCTGAGTATCCTTCAATTGTTAATTTATTAATTATTTTAGTCCTTTAATTTTTTAGAGGATACAATACATAAAACCTTTAACAAAAGGTGCCTTGAGTATAGATTTATATTTTGCTCCTGCGCTTCATCTGAAATTATAATGAATGAACTCAAGCGTGAACCAGCTGTAGGGGAGACACGGATGATTACACCGTGAGAAAAACTGGATATCTACAGAAGTTACTGTTACTTTCATTACAAATTCATATTTGGATATAAAGTAATTAGAAATGCATGTTTTGTTTTTGTTTGAAAACACTATGACTGGTTTCAATATTTGTTTCTAATTTATTAGTTTTTCCGCTGTTTGTCTCCAAAGATATTTATTCATTGTCTCTTTTTTTCCCTTTATTTCTTTTTACCCTAATTTCTTTTTCTTCTCTCCTTTCCTTTCTTCCTTTCCGACCATTGTTTCCCTCCTTTCTCCCTCCCTTCTTTTATTTCCTTTCTTAAGTCCTTCCTTTACTTCTTCCTTCCTTCCTTTTCATTCCTTTCCTTTCCTTCTTTTGTTTCCTTCCTTATTTCTTTCCTTCTTTCCATCCTTGCCATTCATTTCCCTTTCTTTCTTTCCTCCTTTCTTAACTTCCTTCCATAATTTATTTTCTTCCCTTCCTTTCTTTCCTTCTTTTTCCTCTCCTTTTGTAACGGGGTGGTACCTCGGGGTATCACCGTAGGAGGCCATGTTGTGTGCTGGGCCCACGTGTGTGTGTGGATTCATGACCGTCTGTGACCGAGGAGCTGTGTGTGGGGCTCACGACGCACAGTGCTGTCCTTTGTGTTGTAGTTTTTATTTTAGTTAATCCGCCTTGCCTGGTGGCCTGGGGAGAGATCAGTGAAGGTGGATTAACTCATTTATTTTACTTACCTTTTTGTTTGTCCTTGTTATATTTCTTTCGGTCACTTCCCCTATTAGACTTGCTGCCAGCTGACTCGATCTATGTGTGTATCTGGGGTGCAATGTTCCCTCTAATTTTTCATGTGTCTGAGCGAACACAAAAACTCTGAGCAGAACCTTGGACCACTGTGAACGACATCAGATGCACTGGGGCCACATCAGTGTCACACTTGTTTCAAAAATTTTCAACAAAATGGATGTAATTTCCTGGGATTTGGGCTGTTTTAGATCAACAAATTAAATTGTTTATGATCACGCAATAGGCTAATGGCAGGCCCTCCACACAAAAGTTACATAGTGCACCTTTAATCATACCTTTAATCATACAGAAGTAGATTGCAGGCTACTTCTGCCCAAGATTCAAATGGAGGCTTTGTTTATCATAAGAAAACTTGTGGCACAGTTGAGTTCACCTGTGTAGTTCACATGCTGCTGATCACTTGTGTCTAAATCTTGTCAGTGTTTCTCTGTGAGCTGCACTGTCCTCCTCCTCTCTCTGATCACAGCCCCTGGACTACAGCGCCCCCTGTCTATGAGCTGCACTGTCCTCTGCTCCTCTCTCTGCTCACAGCCCCTCAGCTATAATTTGGTTTAGGTAGAATTAATAATAATAAAAATGTATATCATCACGATATGTTCAAATCAGGGTCATGGTGTTTTCTCCTCCAAAGCATTCACAGTTTTCTGATGCATTTTAACATAAAGACTTACTACATCCAGCAACACTTCTGCAATATTCATTTAATTCTGTAACCTGCTTACATTTCCTCTGGAAGCCTCTGGATAAAGAAGCCTGTCTGTCATGTTTAGATCATAAGCCTATGTTTCAAATAAGCCTAATGAAAATTTGCACTAAGGATGTAATTCATTAGACTTCACTGTAACTGTAGCTCACAAGACAGTCTTCTTTAGTCTAAATAAACTCTCCGTCGGTGGCATTATTTTTCATTCTTCCAATTTTCATTTAGGATTATTCTGTGGCATAAAGAACTTAACGCCTCGTTACATTCGCACATGGCTAATTTGCATATACGAAAACTGTGCAAAAAGCTAAACTTTGTAGCTGTGCTGTGTCGTTTGCTTGTCGTTTGATTGGTTCATTATTCTTCACTGGTGCTTGTCTGTGCCGCGCTGCTGACGGCGCTCATGGTGCTGCCGCGTAAGGACGCGTAAATAGGTGCGGAGATAAGTCCAAAAAGTCCATAAGATCCAAAATGAATGAGCTCAAATCAAGTTTGTCATCATGAGTTCTGAGAGTTCGGGGTTGGGTTGATTAAATCTCCAAAAGTGCACAGCCTGACCCTGGATTAAGTTTGTGTCTAATGTGATGGTTTGACTCCAGAGGCAATGATTTTAGTGGCACTACGTTTCCGTGCGTCGTCGTCTGCGTGCCTGCTGGTACAGCGTACTACCACCAAATATTTTAAGGGTCTGCAGTAACAGGCCGTAACTTCTACTTTCACCCCTGACAGGGAGCGAAATGCGCCGCGGGTCTTGGAGGTAATTTGCGCTATTCTAGACGCATTAGTTCGTCAGGCGGGTTGGTCCAGAATAAAGATTAGTTAGATTAGTTAGCTTGTGGTATGTAGAACTTCACCTCCCCCCGCGCCTTTGATTTGGCGCTTTGTGCTGTTAATGATCAGGTGCGTTCAGGTGCACATCACTGTGTGTGGTTCGCGCCTCTCGCTCTTTTCCTCCCCCCTCTTTCTCTCGTGCGCTCTTTCTCTGCGTGATGCCTCTGGGAGCTGTGTGCAATTGCGCATGCATGTACGCACACAACTTAGAGGGAACAGTGCTGGGGTGTTTTGTGGCGTGTCAACTTGCAGCGTTTAAACTTGCAGTGTGTTTGTAGTGAGGTTGACTTGCGTTTTTTTTTGGCCGCCTTAAGCACTTGTTCTATTCAAGTGCTCCGGCTGGTACAGTAATGGTTGGGAATATCGCCACTTCTTTATGTAATAAATAACGTTAAACTTACAGTTTCTGCCTTTTCTGTACTATAACACTATAACAGTTTGTTCCTTCGTTCTTTCCCTACCTTGCTTTTCCTCCCTTTCATTTTTCCCTTCTTTCCTTCCTTTCTTACCGGTGGGCATTATACGGTGGGATCGTCAGGGGTCTTAGAGGAGACAGAGGACTGTGGGCTTTACCCTGTGGGACCAACAGGGGCTTGAAGGAGACAGAGGGCTTTGGACTTTACCCTGTGGGACCGTCAAGGGCTTGAAGGAGGCAGTGGTGGCGTACGGAGCTTCTTTGGGTAGAGAAGGTGGATCGTAGTTGCGGAACATATGCAGTTCTCCCGGGTGTCTGTCTGCTAGCACACTGGTCACCATTACCCTGGCAATGAAGCGAAAGATGACATAGTTAGGAGATCATCTTTTAATGAAGACCATTAAACTGTATGAATATGTACAGGGAGAAATGACTACAGGTGGGAGATATATTGTCAAAGAGCATCATTGAAAGTATTCAAAATTAGAGTATTAATCATCTAATAAGATAACTATAAAAAATAAAATAAAATAAAAGGAAATCCATGTTATCAACATTTTTGGATATACTGGAACAAGAAAAACACAGAGACATATTTACCTGGGGTACTGGACATCGGTCATCTTTGTATCTTCTCCAAACTCTTTCTTGAGGAAGTCTTCAAGTGGTGCAGACTCATACGGTCGTGAGCCCTTGAAGACCTGCTCCTTCATCCGGAAGTACAGGCAGCGCAGGTACTCCATGGACTTCCCTACAAACACCACAGCACATGGTGAGTCCTGAGACCCCACACCGCTTCAGTCCAGTCAAAAGGAGCATTTCATCATGTTTGGGGAAGGAAGGATTTCTTGTTGCAGTTTGGTGGTTACTTGGTTAAAGAAGCCACGTCGTTGTCCTGCAGAGGGTGCACTGTTCACAACTTGTTTAGTTTGGCTTTTGCATTGTCTCTGTAATTTCGCTGTATACAGGTTGTTTAAACTTTAATAATCGCATAGATTTGTTTTACCACAAAGCTTAAAGGGAACATACTCTGCTACAGTGACTTTTTGAGCTTTTAATCATGTTCTAATAATGTTCCGTCATCAAAAATATACCTGAAGTAGAATTCCATTGCATTCACAGTGTTTTGAGGAATAGTTATTTACAAACCCTCCCCCCTCCGTGCGTCCAACACACATCATGCTGAATCTGCTCTAGTTAGTTAACTAACATTTTAGGCAAACAACAAACTGGTTCTTGGACACAGTCCTAAGCCATAGTTGAATCCATAAACTGGGGCTTAGTTCAAGGATTCAACTAGGACTTGTGAAGTTAGATTTTTTTACCATGTACAATGGCCAAGGCGAGGATTCCCCCGGTGCTGGTACCAGCCACCCAGTCGAAGAGCTCTCTCGTGGGACATCCAGTCTCCTTCTCCAGAGCTATGAGCACCTGGATAAGCACCAGGCCCTTTATCCCTCCTCCATCCAGACACAGCAGTCGCTCCAGCCTGATTAACATAGACAGCAATCAATCAAATGACTTTATTTATACATTAAGGGCAATTAAAGACATGGTGTTTTGAGTTTTGTCTAAAAACAAATGTGCTTTAAAAGTGCTTTATCAGATGAAATTGTAACAGGAAACAGAAAATTGTAAGAAAAAAGGATAAATATTATGCTTTCTTTTTTATTGTTTAAACATGCTCTTGAGTACTTAAAATTTGCCATCTCATGTTTTGAACAAAAAATGTTTTTTATTAAATTTTTCTCTGGAGTCTGGAAAGACATTTACTTAGTGCATCCAGCCAGTAGAAGGCGCCAAGCGCTTAGCTATATTATCTCTATAAGTATATGTTATTACCAAGCTCCTGTTATGGAACCAGCTCCTGTTCATGTTAAAGAGGCCGACACAGTCTCTACATTTAAGACCAGCTCAAAACGTTCCTCTTTGAAATAGCTTATGGTCAGGCCAGTTAGGAACAGAAATAAAAATCTACAGTTTTAGCTACGCTGCCCTTGGAGCAACTCTGCTGGAGGAAGTATGGAGCTGGAACAATGTCCTCTGGTTCTTCTACTTTCCCTTTCAACATTATTTAAGATTAGTTATTCTGCAGTCTATTCATTGCTGTTCACATGTTTGTCTTTCTCTCCACTTCCCTCGGGGAGTGGAGACTGTTCCAGACACCGTGGCAGCTGCTCCAGTGATGACCCCCCCTTATCCGCCTGGAGGAGCTCTCCTTGATCTGGATGAACTGATCCTCTTCTGCCTGGAGGAACTACTTCTAGTCTACTCTAGATGAACTTGGTTGTCTGCCTGGGGGATATCTCTGTGCTGGATGGACGGTCTAGAGGAGCCATCTGTCTAGAGGAACTCTCCCACATTAGATGAGCCACCTTCCTCTTGAGTGGTTCTGGTCCAAGTGGATATGTTAATCCTGGTCCATCTGCAGCCTGTCCGTCCGTGGGAGGAGGATCTCTCCTTCACTGTGGTTCTCCCTGAGGTTTCTACTTTTCCCACAGGGTCAAGAACAGGGGATGAACATAGTTTAATAGAACTGATTTCTACCTGTGGCCCATCGAGGCAACTGTTGTTTTTGTGATTTTGGGAACTACAAAAATGAATTGAATTGAATGTGCTAGAGGCAATTATCAAGCTAGCAGCAGCAATTATCATGTTTAGACGGAAAAAATGCTCTGAACGAGCCTGACGATGATTTAAGGACTTGATATCACTTATCCCAGAATCTGTTTTAAGTCCTTAAGTCATGGCCAAACTCGCTCTGAACATTCTTTTTAATCATATCTACAACTTCATCAGATCCACTGCATACTGCAATGCATTGTGGGTGTACATTTACATGTGTGTAATTGTGTCTACAGCCAGTAGATGAAACCACAGCTAAGTCAAAATGGCATCTCGTAATGCAGTGATAAAGTTATATTTTTCTTGGTGAAAGCATTTTATTTTTAGTTCTAAAACATGAGATGTCAAACTGAGGACACTGAAGGGCAGGTTTAAAGGACAATCACAATACAAATAATGCATAATATCTGTCCTTTAAAACAGCAGAAGATTCTCAAATAAGTGACGTAGATGACCTGAAAACATGTCCCAGATCAAGGAAGTTCAGCAGGAAGTGTTTTTGACAATCGGAGGGGGAACATTCCTCAAAACAGTGTGAATGCAACTGAATACTACTTCAGGTGTGTTTTTGATGATGGAACATAGTTAGAACAGGGTTATAAGGCCATGGTTATAAGCTTAAAAAAAAAAAAAAAATCACTGTAGCAGAATGTGTCCTTTTTTGATGATGACGATGATGAATGACAAAAACAGATGGACTTTCTCTAAATAGAAAGATGAAGATAGAAAAGACGTATGTTTCAGGGACCAGTTATAAATACAGAAAAATCCAAAATGTTCCAAAGGCACGACACCCAGCAAACTGAGCCGGGAGTCAAACCCACCAAGCTGAGGCCGGCAACACACACATGCCGCTCCAACTACTCCACCACCACTAAACATGCCTGGAGTAAACTCACCATCCTTATGTATAATCTCATTGTTTTTATTAAGTTTTATTTTATTATATTTTAAATTTTGTTGATGTTTTTGTTGTTTTGTTTTTGCTGTTATTTTTAACCCTTTTAACATGTTACAGTTTACAATTTACCTGTTACCTGTACAATTTAAATTACTATGTGGAGTCAGACAAAAGAGCAACAAGATACTACAGAAGACTTTGAATAATCTCAAAGTCAGGACAGTATAAGTGTATATTAATGTAATAACTTCTATTCAACTATTACTATTTAACTTTTTGTTGTAATAGTAATTTTATGACTGTTCATTATTTTGTGACCCAATTTTCAAGCCTCCCATGGATCTGGTTTATTTTCAAAATAGTGACCACAAAGAACAATGCATGAATTGAATGAATGAATTATTTTTTTTTTAATTATGATATAAAATTAACAGACTTCAGTTCCTAAAGGCAGGTGCTAATGGCTTCAGAGATACAGGTAGTCCTTCCACTGGGTCACTCTAAGTGTTTCTTACTTCCTGTTGTGGGATTTAGCTGTGCCCATTTGGCAGGCGCTGTGATTTCCTCCAGCAGTCTGCTTCTGAAACATGGCCTCGAACCCTGCAAACACAGCACACAGACACATCTCATCCACAGAAGTGCTCTCACGCCTTCACAAATGGTATTCACAAGCACTATTAAACAAATCTATAGCTGAATACTACTTGATACAAATTTCAAGTATCAAAACAAGATGCTCATCTGAGCAAAAATCAAGCTGTCTTGAACTGTTACAGAAATGCAGTCCTGAACAAAATTGAAAGACCAAATGAATAAATCGCAAAAGTCACATTTTGCATGGTTGGATCTTAACAAGGTTCGAAGTAGAGCTTCAATATGCCCAAGAAATGGGAGAGAGACAAAAAAAAAAATTGACTAAACAATTAAACTGAAATGGGTTGTTCTGCAGCTGATTAAAAGTTTAGGACCCCTCAGAACTCAAATCAAAGTCCCAAACATGAACTTAGTAATGAGTAGCACCGCTGGATTTGCTTGTCGTGCCAGTGATGTTGGAAACTATCAGAGAATCAAACTTTCTTCCACCTTTCAGTGTCCCATGTTTGTGTCTCTTGTAAAGTCCAAGCTGCAGTTCTGTGGCGTTCAAGGAGACGAGGCCTTTGAAGACGTTATTTGTTTGTGAAGCCCTTCAATGTCAGATGTGTCTGATGTTATTGGGCTGCAGTCGGCACCAGTAACAGCCTTCATTTGGGTCAAGGATCGTGCAGTGTCCGGACAGATAGCCAATCGGATCCTCAGGCTCAGTGCTGGTGTCATTTTTTGGGTCTTCCACTTGACGTTTTTATTTCGTAGCCCTCAGGATTTTTTAAGCAATTAAAAATGACTGTCTTACTGAGTCCCACTTCAGCAGCGATGGATAGAGGCCCTGCTTATGCAGCTTAACAACCCCACCACGTTCAAAAACAGAAGGTTCTTTAGCCTTTAGCCCTTTGAGAATACCTGACAGAAAATGACACTGAATCAACATTTTTGCACAGATTTGGGTTTTTAAAGGCATGTGGTCCTAAACTTTTGATCAGCTGCAAAACAGCCTATTTCAGTTTTGATTGTTGTTTTCAATCATCATTAGCCACGTTTTGACTGGCCATGACCGATTCGACCAATAGAGTGCTTTGGAACGCTGACTCTGGGTCCAAAGGCACAGGTCTGCTTAGTGAGCAACTGACGTCACTCAAATGCAACGTTTTCTTAATGAATCAAATGTAAGTTATACATTAATTAATACAATTCATAAAAAGAGGTTAGTAATTCCAAGTTTGTGTCGCTGTGAGACGTGAGTAAACAAGAAACAACTTCAGGTTTTTAACCTGCATTTCTATCATTAATATTAATGCATTGGATTTATACAGTGTACACTCAAAGACACTTTACAGAGCTACTATTGGTAGCCACAGCTGCCCTGGTGCAGACTGACAGAAGCAAGGCTGCCAATCAGCGCCATCTGACCACCTTTAATCATTCATGACTAGTTGTACTAGGCAATGTGAATGACATGTTTAGTCTAAGGACACAACTACCATTAGAATAGAGCCAACTCTGGGAGAAAAGAATAATCCACTAATACTATAATACATTTATACAGTCCTGGTTAAACTCAGACCCCAAAGGTAAGTAGAGCTACAAAATGAAAAAAGAAAATACAAACCTGTCAAACAACATAATTAAACGTTAGGGATATACAGATAAGATCACTATACCTATGCCAGGAGGTGGCTTGGAGTGGGAGGCGGGGCTGGAGAGTGCAGGGGGCGGGGTATGTGCAGGGGGGTGGCACCTCTTCGCTCCCACACTACACAGCATGTCCAGCATGATCTTTCTGTTGGCACCTGTCACTCATGCACAAGCAGCGTAGCAGAGGCAGAGCACAGGCTGAGGTTAGCACATGACACACACATGTTAGCCTCAACTAATGTAGCATTCCATTTCTCACCTTCAAATACACAGATAGAGAATAGTGGAAGAGATGAAAAGTACAAAAGTAAAAGTACAGTACTGTGCATTTGTAGGTATCTGTATTTTATTTAAAAGGACAAATCTGCATAATTTCTAGTTTTATAAACAAGCTCTTGTACCTTTGCTTTGGCATCTCAATCATCATATTTTAGAACTGAAAATGACGATGCAAGAAAAAGTATACACTTTATATCAGTCAAGCGTTTCTATAACAGGAATTCAGTTAGAGCTCCATCTACTGGCTGCAAAGAATATTACAAAGGAAAGAAAAACAAACCCTTGCCCTGACATGCTAAATGCAGGTAGGCAGTTGCCGAAGATTTCTGGTCTTACATACAGCAAAGAGGATCTTGGATCTCTACCTTTGATGTCAGAAATTTGGGAAAGAATTTTTGTGTGGCTCAGAGAAGAAGCAGAGAAGACAAGCTCATTAACAGGCGTAATGAAACAAGAGTGAAGGAAGCTAAACACAAGTTTTTTGATAACACTGTTAAAAGCTCAGAAAAGTCAGAAGGTTAAGTTATGTTGGTTTTTTTTAACTTTTACTTCACTACATTGATAAGATACTTTAGATCAATATTGTGGTTTACAATAAACAAAATGTAAAAAAGATGATCTACTTATGTTATAATTTATAACTACGTACCTGAAAAAAAGGGATCATACTGTATGCATCCATTACATAGATTTTTATGTGATACTTTTATTAAATAAATTCTTTGCTTCTGTATCTGTACTTTTACTTATGTAACAGAATTGAGCATTTCTTCCACTTTAGATTCTATGTCATTGATGCAAGTTAGTATCTAATGCGCTCAGCACATGTAGAAAGGCTGGGAGTCACCTTTGCTGGAGCGTGCAGCCAGCAGCCCAGGAGTCTCTCCCAGGTCATTGGGGATCTCCACGTCAGCTCCAAACACGATGAGAGCTTTGATCAGGTCCATATGGTCCATCTGCTCAAGGTACAGAATGTAATATGTTCAGAGATATGGACAGCACCAGTCCACAACTGTATGGACACCTCAAATTTATTGAAATATAAATTAAGAAAAATTAAGGCCCAAAGTCACTGGGATAGGCTCCAGTCACCCGCGACCCCGGGAACGGGAATAAGTGGTAGAAAATGAATGAAAAAAGGATGAGCTAGTTGTAAACTTTCACTGTAAACCCAAACACCTGGGGTTGATCTAAAATATTTTTGCCTAAAAGCTGTAATAAGGCAAATGGTCATAACACAAAAAAAGAACTTTGCATACAACACAAATTCTCAAACTGTTATCAACACAAGTGTGACCTAAGGCTGCAAGTGTTATTTCTATTTTACTGTGAGACTTTATAAATACCCAGTGACGGATAGGCTCCAGTCACCCGCGACCCCTAACGGGAATAAGCGGTAGAAAATGAATGAATGAACTTTATAAATACATCATCAACCAAATAAAGGATTGAAATATGTTAGGCTTTTAGTAATAAGTCACAATTGAGAATATTTATGAATAAAGTGTATCATTGATGAAAATCAGAAATTGTTTATACCTTTTTGACTTTTGATTTAATAGTGCTACACACAGTTTGTCTGTATACTCCAGAGAACGATACAGTATGCTTTTCAAACTATGATTATTTTTTTATAGGTGACTATCACTATTAGTCCATTGACTGTAACAGCCCTACCTTGTTCAATTTAAATCATACTTGTGTTATTAACTTGTGTTATTAACACAACATAACATATATGTTAAACCATGGTTTCAAACATTAATGCATGAATCAAATTAATTTGACCTTTTTCCAATATCTCCAAGTAATTTACTTCCAGTTTGTACAGCGTGTCTCCATCTGAGAAAATAAACTAGAAATTGGCAAAAAAGTCTAAAATCATCAACTACAGTTACTGCCAATGTTCCCTCTAATTTTTCATGTGTCTGAGCAAACACAAAAACTTCCTGAGCAGTGCCTTGGACCATGTGAGCGACATCAGACGCTCTGTGGTCACATCGGTGTCACAATCGTTCAAAACAGAGATCAGAGCAGTGCAGTAACACAGTCTATATTGGGTTTTGTTGGCCTTGGGGTGTTTTAGATCAACAAATTCAAATGCTACAGTGATACATTTTATGGTCACGCAATAGGCTGATGGCAGGCCCTCCACACTAAAGTTCCATAGTGCACCTTTAATCATACATTATGATTGCAGGCTACTTCTGCCCAAGATTCAAATGGAGGCTTTGTTTATCATTAGAAAACTTGTGGCACAGTTGTGTTAACCTGTGTGTGTGTGTTTCTCTGTGAGCTGCACCGTCCTAACCTGCTTACATTTCCCCTGGAAGCCTCTGGACAAAGTAACCCGTGTGTCATGTTTAGATCCTAATGTTTCAAATAGGCCTAATGATAATTTACAGTTAATTTATGACTCAGGATGTCATTGATTAGACTTTACTGTAGCTCTGACACAACAAGACTTCAAACTTTTCGTCAGTGGCCATTAATTTTCATTCCTCCAATTTTCACTTATTATTCTGTGCCATAAAGCACTTAACGCCTCGTTACGCACACGGCTAATTTGCATATCAATACACGTGAAAACTGTGCGAAGCGCTAAACTTTGTAGACGCGCTGTGGCGTTTGCTCTGATTGGTTCATGATTCTTCACTGGAGCTGAAGACACAGGAGTCTGTGTGTGTCTGTGCCGCGCTGCTCACGGCGCTCACACCGCCGCCGCGTAAAGACGCGCGGAGACAAGTCAGATCCAGAATGAATGAACTCAAATCAAGTTTGTCATCATGAGTTTTAAGAGTTCGGGGTTGGGTTGATTAAATCTCCAAAAGTGCACAGCCTGACCCTGGATTAAGTTTGTGTCTAATGTGATGGTTTGACTCCAGAGGCAATGATTTTAGTGGGACTACTTTTCCGTGCGTCGTCGTCTGCGTGCCTGCTGGTACAGCGTGCTACCACCAAATGTTTTAGGAGTCTGCAGTGATGGGCCGTAATGCCTTCAGCCCTGATGGCGAGCGCGAGTCTTCGCGGTAATTTGCGCTATTCTAGACGCATTAGTTCGTCAGCTGTTTGTTCTCAGTGAATACGAGGCGGGTTGGTCCAGAAGAAAGACTAGTTAAAAGCTCATGGGATGTAGAACTTTAGTTCCCGGAGCCTTTGATTTGGCGCTTTGTGCTGTTAATGATCAGGCGTGTTCAGGTGCACGTCACTGTTTGTGGCTCGCGCCTCTACCCCTATTTCAACAATGGACAAATTTCATCATAAACTTTGATTATTCCTCACTCTCCTCAGATTACCCGCTCTGTCTGTTTTAGAGGAAGAGTGACGGGCGGGCGTACCTTCATGGCTAGGTGCAGGGCTGTGTCTCCATTCTGGCCCTTCAGGTTTGGGTTAGCCCCGTGAGTGAGCAGGACCATGGACCCCTCGAATCGCCCTTTCTTGGTCAGAATGTGAAGTGGGCTCTCTCCGGTTTTACTGAGGTAGTTCACTTCGCTGCCGTTCTCCAGCAGCAGACGGCACACCTAGCACATAAAGCCAACAAGTTAGAAGCACAAGCATTCAATCCATCCAAACATGCACTGAAATCTACTTCAGATCTAGAAGTGGCAAACATTTTTTATACATATACATGTAAATCTAATACTATACAACACTATTGCTTTAAAACAGCTTCATAATAGAAATGGATCCGTTCACTTCTTGTTCAGAACAGCAGAATTGAAAATCCTCTTCATAGTGGCATGTACATGTCTGTCCCCCCCACAGCCTCAACAAATTATGAAATAGCCTATGATAAAAAAAATATAAATCACAAAAATTGCTACAATATGATTTATTTTTAGTACTAGTGTCATTGTCATTAAATTAGGCATGAAGAACTGGCCCCATTGTTCTATTAATATGGTGCAGATCAAACATTTAAGAACAGTTGTATAAATGGAAAAAAAAAAAAAAAGGTGGCTTGCCCTCTCCGGGTGGGTGGGGAGTCCTTGCCTCAAGTGGAGGAGTTCAAGTATCTCGGGGTCTTGTTCACGAGTGAGGGAAGGATGGAGCGTGAGATTGACAGGCGGATCGGTGCAGCGTCTGCAGTGATGCGGGCGCTGTATCGGACCGTTGTGGTGAAGAGAGAGCTGAGTCGAAAGACGAAGCTCTCGATTTACGATCAATCACGGCTCCTACCCTCACCTATGGTCATGAGCTCTGGGTAATGACCGAAAGGGCCAGATCAGCGGATACAAGCGGTCGAAATGAGCTTCCTCCGCCGGGTGGCTGGGCGCTCCCTTAGAGATAGGGTGAGGAGCTCAGTCACACGGGAGGAGCTCAGAGTAGAGCCGCTGCTCCTCCACGTCGAGAGGAGCCAGCTGAGGTGGCTCGGGCATCTGTTCCGGATGCCTCCTGGACGCCTCCCTCGGGAGGTGTTCTGGGCATGTCCCACCGGGAGGCGGCCCCGGGGTAGACCCAGGACACGCTGGAGGGACTATGTCTCTCGGCTGGCCTGGGAACGCCCTCGGGATCCCGGAGGAGCTGGAGGAAGTGTCTGGGGTGAAGGAAGTCTGGGAGTCCCTGCTCAGGCTGCTGCCCCCGCGACCCGGCCCCGGATAAGCGGAAGAAGATGGATGGATGGATGGATGTATAAATGGAAAAAGTCACATTTTGCATGGTTGGATCTTAACAAGGTAGATGGAGTAGAGCTTCAATATGCAACAAGAAATGGGAGTGAAAAAAAAAAGTTTGAGTAAACATTTGATCTGAAAACAACAATTAAACTGAATGAGGCTGTTTAGGAACTTTAGGACCACATGCCTTTAAAAGCCCAAATCACTGAATTCATATATGGGACTTTTATTTCTGTTTTGAGGGGGTTTCGGGGTTGTTTTTTGAGGTGTGGTCCTAAACTTTTGATCAGCTGCAGCATTTCAGTTTAATTCTTGCTCTCAATAAAATGTTAACTTACTTTTTCTTGTTTCACTCCCATTTGTTGTTTTGTGAAGCTCTACTTGGAACCTTGTTAAGATCCATACATGCAAAAAGTGACTTTTGCCATTTATTCAACAGGTCTTAAACTTTTGAGCCGGACTGCATTATGCGACTCTCTGAGAGCTCTCCTCCTCTCAGCTCCCTGTGTGACAGTATGCAGGTCAGTCACTTCTCTGCAGCATTGGCGCTTCACTGCGGTGACTTTCAGGCACACTTGCGTTATTCTCGGTCACTGTGTGGATCGCTTTAACCACCGCGGGGCCACATCACACATGGACTGCTATCTGCGTGGTGCTGACTTGCACGTATATTTGATCAAAGCGGAAACGTGTCTATCACGTGTAATGTGAATACATTTCCCCCATCTGTCCAGTGCCCCCCTTGGCACGGCTTTGCCCCCCCCACTTTATCATATTAACAGGTGGCATGTCATTATATAGCGCGGTGGTTCTCAAACTTTTTCAGTCGCAACCCCCAAAATAACAATAGTTCACATTCGCGACCCAAAAAATAGGCGACAAAGTGATAAATTAGCCTTATATCTAATGTGTTTATTTTGTTTTGAGAATATAGATCTAGAAAAATGACTTTAATAGGCCAACAAATAGGAATCTGGAACGTAACGAATGACTTTACAACCAGTTCCAGTTTAAACATTTATTGATGGTGTGACGAGTGGGACATTGGTGGTTGTGGAGCAAGGAGTATGGAGTAGTGGTTTTTCTACAGAAGACGAGGACAAATGTATTAGTGGTGAATGACAGTGGTAAATGATTAAACCAAATTTACCGGGAATAAGGCAGAGGAAGAACAAAATTATTACACAAATAAAGTCACTGTCATCCACGCACTATTCCATTTGGACATGGGAAATCAACAATTGCAGGCAGCCTCAGCACAGGACAGGTCAAAAGATGAACAAGTGAATGGGCAAGGCAATTAAACTCTAGGGGCGGAGCAAGGTGTAGCTCAGAGGCAGGGCAATGGGTGGGACTAAAGGGGAAACGGTGTGAGAGACAGGGATTTTGTACACTATTGTATCAGTTTTCCCATCATCTGGGGACCCTCATTGGGGTCCCGACCCCTAGTTTAAGAACCACTGCATTAGAGCATCACTCTAAACGGTTAACTTGAGAGTTTCTTCTAATAAGACAGTTGTAAAAAGCTATAAGCTCATTTCTCTGACATGTTTGGGCAGGAGGACTTCCGCCTTCATCAGAAGTGACGTCTGACATCAGATGTTCAAAGGTGTTGTCAGTTTGACAGCTCTATCAAAATGACCACGCCTGCCCCCTGGTGGTCTCTGGAGAAGTGAGTCCCACGTGTGAGCCAACGCCTCTCGTATCCATCTTTTGTACTTGTGTCCCTCAGTTCCTACCATTTTTGCGCTGTCCCAGTCCATGACGTGGTTTTCTCTTTTGCAGTGGTCAGATATTGCAGAGTTGAGATTTTCCTGTGTTGCCTTTTCTTTTTCTGATCTTGTTAGTTGTCCCTGTGTTTTCATGGGACTCACCTCTCCAGAGACCACCAGGGGGCAGGCGTTATCAGTTTGATAGATCTGTCAAGCTGACCACGCCTGGAGAAATGGTGTCATCAAAAGATCTGGAAATTATAATTCATGCCTTTGTGTCTTTGCGTTTAGACTATTGTAATAGTTTGTTTTCATGTCTAAACAAGAAATAGCCGTCTCATCTGATGATGGTTCAGAACTCTGCAGCGAGGATCTGGACCCACAGATGGCCTCACATTTCCCCTGTTCTTAAAGCTCTTCATTGGCTGCCGGATATATTCTAAAATGTTGGTAGTGACTTTCAGAGCTCTGCACAGTCAGGCCCCTTCTTATATCAGCGATCTGATCCAACCCTACACTCCCTCTCGCACACTGAGGTCTGTGGATCACAAACCGCTGATGGTTCCTCGCACTCGTTTTCGGACCAAAGGTGACTGATCCTTCCAGTCTGTTGCTCCCACACTTCAATCTTCCGCTCTCCCTGTGCTTATTAGACTCTGCTGATTTGTTCAAATGCAAACTCCAAACTTATTTTTCTCTTAATTTTCTGTATTTTAACCCTCTTTTGTTGTGAAGCACTTTGTAACTTCCTTGTCTGTGAAAGGTGCTATATAAAAAAACTTTGCCTGCTTTTAAGTACGGAGTTTGAGTATGGACAGGAATTCATAAGACCATATTAATATCAATGGGACTGACAATTCCTCTTATCAATTTCTAATAATAAAATAAAAAATAATTTAAAAATATCTTTTGTATCTAGTTTTGTAAGCCTGTATTTTACCAAATGTAATACATTTTGAAAGACGTGTAGGCTACATTAAGAGAAATCTACCATGTAAGGCATTTTAAACTTTGTAAAAAATTTGAAGCTCAAATGTTTGACAGGTGTAAACAAATTTCTCAAATTGCTTATTACACATTGTTACCAGTCAGTCTCTTTACCTCTGCTGCGCTCTGGTCATGGCCCCTAACTAAAGAATAGTCCAAAATAAAATTTACTCCATGTATGCCTTTTCTTGTAGGCTATATGTTTGGCCCTGATAACTGATCTTGTTTCCCCAAATCTCTGCATTATAAAGTGGTATAACCAAGAAGTGTATTAGCACCTTTTTAGTTCAAAATTACTTGTTTATATCTTGCATTATAAATGCAATGCGACTCTATGTCTTAGCACATTATAGCGTGGTATTTTCAGTTTATCATGCCATTAAATTGTCATACTGTGCCTATTATATTCCCATGGACTATATGTGACAATGCAGCATGACCATAGGCTTTGTAGAGCTGGAACTTTCGCTCGTAGCAAAGGAGGAAATAAAGAACTTTGCGCGGGTTGGGGCTGACACAGCATTTAAAGATACAGTGGCCCAAAGAGGCATCAATAAGAGGAGGAGGCATTTAATTTTGATGAAACAAGAACCAGTATCACTTGAGAACTGGTTCTTGATTCTCTTCCCCAGGGTTTAGTCACCATTAAAAATTCTGTGTTCACCTCTGCGTTCTTGGACCAGTGCAGAGGAATACCGCCATACACTGGATCCTCTGCCTGCAGCTGACCACTGTCTGCCTTCAGGATCTCTACCACACATCTGAAACACAAAAGGCACACATGATAGTTCTTAACTTTACAATTAGAGCTGGGCAATTCATATAATTTTCATCTAAATCGTGATTCAGCCATGGCTAATTGTCCATCCATCCTTAGGGTTTTTTTTAAATCAAGGGGTTCACAGCCCTTCTTCTGTCGGTAAAAGCATTTGTTTTGGAGCAGCAAAGCTGAGATGAATCATTGTCAAGGGGGAAAACATACTTTGCTCAGCTATATTTTCAACCATTCAAATTTCCTCAAATGTAAAAGGAAAAGGGTGTGCTAAAGCTTACTCTTTCTCACTGTACTTCATGGCGCTATGAATGGGGTAGCCGGTGCCTCCCATGACATCGCACTTGGCCCCTCCCTCCAGCAGACCCCTAACAGCCTGGACCCGGCCCAGACGACAGGCCACGTGGAGCGGAGCCTCTCCCTTAGAGTTCAGCTCGTTCACCCCCGGGCACAGCTGAGAGCACAGCACCTGAAAGGAACAACCAGGTTCTTAGTATTAAACTGTAACATAAGTCGATCATTACTTTACATTTCGTTCATAAACTGCAAAATTGATCTAAAACTGCTTAGTACTAGAAACCGGTTCATTGACTTGACTCTAGTCTATGTAGTTCCCTCTGTGTTTAGCTGTTCCTACAACAAAATAATGCCTTGAAAGGGAACATATTATGCTATAGTGACTTTTTTGAGCTTTTAACCCTTTTAAAATGACGGAACATTGCCATAAAAACATACAACATGGAGTTGTATTCAGCTTCATTCACACCAATTTGATGAGTTCTGAAAAAGTCCTCTCTTTCTGAGCCGCACATAGAGGCTTACCTTTATTCTTTATTCTGGTCCACATTAGCTTCCAGCAAGTGGTTGCTAGTCTTACTGGGGTCCATCATATGTCAAATTTAAATTTTAAGTTACATACATTTCATTGTACAATTTATAAGATAAGTGACTATAGCATATTGTGTAAAAATAGGCCTATACATACAACTATCAATATTCAGACCATTATCTAAAAGGCAACAGTTTAATTTTCTTTTTAAATGAGGATCTATTTTTAATTAAATTAAATTGAAGGAAGTGAATTCCTAGCAGCAGCTCCTGTGTAGAGAACAGTTCTTTTCATAAATCCAATTCTTGGTCTAGGAATAATCAGTATGCCTGAGGTAACTTAGCGTGTCTCATGCGTGTGAAAGAACCCGCTGAATATAAGTTCATCATAAAAAAATCTGGGGTATTTTTCCACCATAATTGGATTCAACAGACTCGCTTGCAATTTGTCCTCCACTGTTCACCAAGACAGTCTATGATGCATCTCTCCAACACAGGTTTGATAAGAACAGCGAAGAACAACTGCTCTATTCTGGGCAATCTGAAGCTTTTTAAGATGCTTCTGTGAAGCATTTGATTGCACTACTGGACAATAATATAGATGAGTTACAACAACACTTTGAACTACCATCTTTAGTACATAAGGGGGACAATAAGCAGAGCATTTCTTTGACATGGCAATGCCTTTCCCCATCATGCTGACAATATGAGTAATTTGATCTTCCCAAGATAGATCTAGATCTAATATGATCTACTCTAATACTCAACAGTTTGACTTTTGAGACCTGCTCCTGGTTGAAAATGTGGCGAAGCAACTCTGTGTATCTATCGGAAGATGTGCCATATAGGAGACTATGTTGCCCATTGCATAACTGTCTCCAGCTTTGCGGTCTGTAGATTAAAGCCACACATTTTGCAGCAGTTAGTAGAGTAGTTTTCATCTGAGACCATCTGAGGCCTATATTACAGGCTCTCATGATATTGTAATTATGACTTTGTTTGGTGGTGTGTGGTACATACTGCATTTAGCATAGTTTTACATTTATGACTTTTCAGTTTGTGAAGAAACATTTTGATAAATAAAAGTTCAAAATTACAAGAAGTAGAGCGGAGTTCTAAAATGGATCAAAAAGCGACCTGCCATTGTAAATACAGAGGCAGTTTAGAGACAACTGACACATTTTTCTGATAGTTTAAACGATTATTCAACAAAATAAAGGTGTTATCAAGCATTATTTGTCAAATTATATTTATTGTGTAATACATATGGATTTTGGCCCGTGTTTTCGAAATGGTTGCTAGGTAACAGTTGTGGAATTACCTCTATGTCATATTTGCTGCCTGTGTCAAACTACAGTACAACAGTACAGTAAAACTATAAACTGTACAAAAATAGTCAAACTGGAGACAAATAGGCAAAATTTGTAGTAAAATCTTAAATATAATCACGTTGACTACATTTTAGTAAAATGTTATTTACCTTACTTGTGAAGAAATTATTAAAACAGTTGGCAACATCTACTGGCTTGGTAATGTGTTTATCCTCAGATGACACAAATTTGGGAGTTGACCTACATTTTCTACACATTAAGACACTCAGTGTTTTCCACAGTTTTCTACTGTCAGTGGCTGCTTTTGTTCTAATTTTGTTTTGTGACTTGGTTCCTCACCTGGCTGTGCAGGGCTGAAGTGTCTCACTCAAAGTTGATCCAGTCAGTTTGCTCTCACCGCAAACTGCATAGTGTTTAGGTATGCCTGAGTTCATCCACCTTCACAGCATATTCACTACAGAGTGCAGGATGAGCCACTCAGACCACCCGTTTTAAATGCTCTTGGGGAGGCCATTTGACTGCAGCTGTCGAACTATCAACTTCTGCAAAGAAGTTGTGTGGGCTGAGTAGGTCTTACTGTCCCATAATAGTTTTTTTCTTTTTTCATGTAATGTGTATAATGACAATATACGCACGCTATTATATATACCGGCCCATTTAAGTGATTCAAAGTGGAAATTGAGAATTAGTATACCCCCAAAGCAATCTAACTCGCTTTGGTTCCTGGAAGGCCTTTGAGTGAGATGATTGAATAAGAGAGAACGCAGACAAGCGAAAACAAAACGGCAAAAAGCAGATATCCTGAAACGCTGACTTGATCAAGTGATAAACCACCATTTTTCCAGTGGTGGTAAATTATGTGTTGAACCTCATAATTTAACACACAGCTAACTCTAAAGCAAACTGGTCTTGGGGGCCAGGGCCTGTCAAAACATGACAATAGGTTCCAAGTTAAACCAACAGTGAAGTTTCCTGTATGGGAGTGATGTACCTGGATTACAGCTGGCGAGTCCTGCTTAGCTGCATAGTGCATGGCTGTGTCTCCGCTGTGGTCCTTGGTGTCGGTGCGGGCCTGGCTCTCCTCCAGCAGCTCGCGCACACAGCCCGCGTCCTCCCGCTCACAAGCCAGGTGCAGAGGGGTGCGGCCCGAGCTGTCCTGGGAGTTTATCTCACTGCAACACAGCCGCAAAACGTCAGTCTATCATACTATTCAACTTTGCCTTTGGGAGATTTTATTCTATGGTCTTAAATAGGGGCTTAATATATTATACCGTATTATATAGAAAGGCTACTTTTACTCAACTAACCAGAATAAACCCATAGCCCCTGGCAGGTCAGGACAAAACAACATTTAACATTGTGCAAATATTCATTACAAATCAGAATCAGAAACGGTTTATTGTCATTGTCAGTGATCAAAATTCACAAACATAGGAACTTGCTTTGGCAGATAGTGCAAAAGTGGTAGTACAAATAGATAGTTCTTATATAATATATTGTTAAAGTGACAGGTGTTACAAAGTGTTCATGAGTCCAACGGCAGAGGGAAAGAAACTGTTCTTGTGGTGGGAGGTTCTGGTCCGGATGGACCGTAGCCTCCTGCCCGAGGGGAGTGGCTCAAATAGTCCGTGTCCAGGGTGAGAAGGGTCAGCTGTGATCGACCTGCTCGTCCCCGAGTCCAGGAGACGTACAGGTCCTGGACAGATGGAAGGCTGCAGCCGATCACCTTCTCAGCAGAGGCACAATGCGCTGTAGTCTCCGTTTGTCCCTGGCGGTGGTGCCGAGGAAGCGGAAAGAGTCCACGGTGACGATGGGAGAGTCTGTCAGGGCGAGGGAGGGCAGGGGGCTGAGACTTTCCTGAAGTCCACGATCATCTCCACTGTCTTCTGGGCTCCAGCTCCAAGTTGTTGTCGCTGCACCAGGACACCAGCCGGTCTACCTCCCTCCTGTAGACTCCTCCCTCCTGTCGACTCCTCCCATCGCCGTCCGAGATGAGTCCGATGAGGGTGGTGTCGTCTGCAAACTTGATCACTTTTACAGAGTCGTGGCTGGAGGTGCAGCAGTTGGTGTTACAGGGAGAAGAGCAGAGGAGAAAGTACACAGCCCTGTGGAGTTCCTGTGCTGATAGTCCGAGTCTCTGAGACATTCTTCCCCAGCCGCACGCACTGCCTCCGGTCCGTCAGGAAGTCAGTGATCCACCTGCAGATGGAGTCAGACACGTTGAGCTGAGAGAGCTTGTCCTGGAGCAGAGCAGGAGGATGGTGTTGAATGCAGAGCTGAAGTCCACAAACTGGACCCTGGCGTAGGTTCCTGGGGAGTCCAGATGCTGCAGGATGGAGTGGAGGGCCAGGTTGATCTGTTGGCTCTGTAGGCGAACTGCAGTGGGTCCAGGGCGGAGGAGGTGAAGGACTTGAGGACGGGCAGGACCAGGCGCTCAAATGACTTCATGACTACAGGCGTCAGCACCACAGGCCTTAAGTCCAGTGGTCCGGGGCTTCTTGGGGACAGGGACGATGATGGATGACTTGAAGTAGGCTGGGACATGGCATGACTCCAGGGAGGTGTTAAAAATGTCTGTGAACACAGGAGTCAGCTCATCTGCACAGTGTCTTAGGGTGGCGGGGGAGACACCGTCTGGTCCAGCAGCTTTTCGGGGGTTGGACTTCCGAAACCGTCTTCTTACATTGTCTTTTTGTAGTGGAAGGCCGGTGGGGAGGTGGGGGGACAGATGACAACATTTGAATAATACGACACTTCAGAATCAGTGATCACAGACCTGGTTCCTCTTCAGCTAATGTTTAAGGTTTGTCTTAAATGAGTTTAATGTCAGAGTGCCTCTGATAGCACCTCTGATAACAGCTCCTTGATGCTGTTCCAAATCTCTGTGCCTTTGACTGATAGCACTTGTTGACTGAATGCTGTGCGTCTCAGGGGAACTGCACAGTTACCTCCAGTAGAAGCTCTGGTTACTCTATCGCTTGTCTTAAATCTGAATTTAATAAACTCATTCAGAGGTGGTTGGAGAAAGACCATGTAAACGTCTATAGATTGAAGTTAATACCTGCTAAAACATATCAAAATGCAAAATATATGCATGGGAGAATTGAAATTTAGGCTCCAGTCACATCCCCAAAGGGTAACAAGCGGTAGAAAATGACTGAATAAATGCCTTTGATGTTTTTTTACTGAACTAGTAAAAAAAAAGTGGATGATAGAAATATTGACATTTTTGGACCACATAGCAAATTAATACAAAGTGTTCAAATGGTTATATTTATAAAAGGACAACGCAAATTTTACAAGTATTCCAGTAACTATGGATGATGAATTGTGTGACTTATAGCAAATAGAATATTAGAACTGTGTGAAGGAAAGTTAGTCATCTGACAGAGAAACACAACTCATGACTCGAAAACAATTCACTTTGAAACCTTCTGTTCGTGCCATAGTAAAGACGAAGTTTGTAACTCTTTCTGGCCAGTGAGAGGGAGATGTAGCAGGAATGGGAGGAGGAACAAAAAGGCCTTTTGGAACAAGAACATATTTGGAGACTCAAGTTTGACATCCAGCAACAGGAGACAAAAAAAGTTGCGCGAGTGACAGGTTTTGTTTAGGTTTTGTTTTGTCTAGGTTTAGGTTTAGTTTTGTCTCTCCAGGAGAGAGAAGACCTGGAAACAAAAATGTGAAGGCCAGCAAAAAGAGTTTGATAAAGCCAAAGATCGGGCCCATGAGAAACTATAGCTGAAGAGGAAAGATGACCAAAAAGACCTCCTGGAGCAAAGAAATATGTGGAGACACAAGTTTGAGAGTGGCAGGCAAGAGAGATGCTTTTGTTGAAGGTACTGCATTAGAAAAATGAGCCCAACATTTCTATAAATGTTGATTCAATATTATCAGTTCAGGGTATAAAATTACACAAATCGTCATAGTTCAGGCCTCAGTAAATAGTCAAACTCAACTGTATAAGGTTGAGCTTGGCACTCCACCGAAGAATGTTGGACGTTGTAAAAGTGACAAATGCTTCTCCAACATTGCCAACTGTTGAAGATATTGAAGAGGCCCAGTTCTCCAAAGAGCCATCAACTGAGCCTAAAGACTCAAATGCTAGTGGACCTTCCAGTCTAAGGACAACGTGTCAAGACCAAAGATTTGGAAATAAAACTGGCAACATCATATTGTGACCAAGAGTATTCTTCTGTCACAAATCCAGCAGAGGAGGAAATCAAGGCAGATGATATTATAAATAATTGTGGTGTGGCCTGTGGTCCTTGAAGCAACTCCCTTGATTGATTCAAACGTGGCTGATGCCTGAAGAGCCTGAAGAGATGTCTCCAGACAACCCAAGAGTGGAGTGTTCAGTTGAAGCTACCAAGACCTATCCACCAGAGCCCTATGACACTAATCAAGGCTGAGGTGGACTGACCCAAAACATTATGACAATTGCTCAGAGACATCGGCTGATGCAGAGGCAAACGCAACCCTGACTCAAATTGTCACCATGGAGAATAATGAAATTTCATTGTGAACAAGCCAGAAGTGGAGGATTTGGCTCAGCTTCAGGAGTCAGAGGGCAGGCTAACAATTATGTCACTTAGCAACACCAGATAATACAAAGCCTGTCCTGAAAAATGTGGACAAGCCATCCCAGCCAGAGGAGGTCCACACTATCGATCCAAATGTTCACAACATTAGAAACACAATGCAAAGCCACATTTGTATTTTCATGGTTTCTTTAATCACTCTCACATTCTGCTATTTCTGTGATAGGCTTTATTTAAAAAACAAAAATAAAAACAGCCTCATGATTTATATCTGAAACAGCCAGCATCAATGTCCCATAGTGTGACATGTGTTCTGCTGTATAAAAAAAGAACGGAAAATCTCCACAGACAAACTAGTAACTCCACCAAACCAAGAATATTTTTACCAATGAAAAAAGGCTGTAGTCAAATTAATGAAAGATAGAGAAGTTTTACAATAAATTGAAGGAGACCAAAAGATGCCAGAAGCTGCGGGCTACTTGAATTTATTATAATACGTTTAAAAGGCCTGTACCTGATTTTTTACTGTGGTGAAACAGGAAAAAGAAAACCACGTTACCCATTTTTTGCATTTAATCAAGTAAAATGTGTGTTACCACAGCACAGACATATTGTAAAAGCATCTATTCAGGTGAAAATGAGAACACAACACTTACTCTGCATCTATTTATAGCATTTTATCCTACAAAAGAAGCAGGAAGTGCAGCGTGAGCATGCTAATGTTTGTTAGCTTTACCTGTGACGATCCATGACGCTCAAAGACTGAAAAGTGCTTCTAAACTCATGGCGGTGAATATTTATGATGCTGGGACTGCATTGGGAAAGTGAGAGATACATGTGACTGATGGAAAGACTTTACACAAACTAGTTTTTTTCAAATTTCAAAACAGTAAAAATAAGGTGCAGAGCCTTTAATGCCATACTGTGGAATATTTCAAGCAACATTTTCATGAGACAAGCAGAAAACTTACATAATGTACAAATGCTGACAAACCAATTCATGAAGATGTTAAAGCAAAAGAGACAAAAAAAAAGGATATTTTTTATTAGAACAAATTCAAGACCACATAAAATTGTATTTTTCATAAATTGAGTTTGAAATCCTATAATTGTGATAACGTTAGCCTGGGCAATCGAGTAATTACACATCTGTACTTTGCAGGGATAGTCTGATATGAAATTATGAGCCAATACCAATATCCGATAAGTGTTACTGTTGTGGATGATAATCGATATTTTAATCAATAATAGGTTCACAAATTACTTTTTCACTTTAGTAAAAATTATAACAAAATGTATGTATGGATATAAAACGTTGTCTGGCATGATTATGTAATCATTGTATTTGTATTTTTCCTCATTAATCTGTTCAAAAAGTCAAACCTGATGCACAAACTGGAAATTATACATGGGCTCACACAGTCTGAGGCAGTGCAGAAAAAATATTGGTGCCAAGTTTTTAATATTGGATCCTGCTTGCAATAGTACAGAGGATAATTCTACCAATTATTAGTAGTCCTGCTGTTGCACCACACAACTTTCTGTCTTGTCTACCAATATACCTGAGACTACATATCTCAAACTGACCATATCTGTTTTGTTTAAAAGATCCGTAACAATAAATCAATGGGAGAGCAGTTCAATCTTGACTGTGTGTTCATCTATTCGTAACAGGTCTATCGTGACACTTATCTGTGAGACTTATTGAATACGCTTGTATTTAGCGTCTATGGGTAGGCTGGTCACAGCGAATGCAAGGTTTTCAAAAAAAGTAAATGTCAAAGCAAAAATTGGCAATATTTCTGAATGTGTTGACAATAATATACAGTGGTGAGAGTATAGCATTTAAAGTGTGCATGTGATACAAATGAGGATAATAAGAGGGATTAATATATATACAAATAATGGCAATAACAGTTAATAAAACTGAAAACAAATAAGACAGTATCCCACACAAAAAAAAGCGCAGATTTGGCCTCTAGTGTGGTTTACACATTGTGGAGACATGGAGAATTAGAAAAGTTACAATTCATTGTTTTGAGGTCACAGAGGATTATTAGTTAAAGCCACAAAAACTAAAGTGATGTTACGCATCAAACACATACACAAATATGTTTTTTACCCAAAGAAATAAAGCCATTTTGTGTCTCAGCGAGGTATTCCCTTTCATTTATCAAAACCCATCGCTCTCTAATAAATGTAATGACTAGTGAACCATCTAATGAATGCAGAAGATGTTGTTGTTTTCAGTCCAAGTATGCTGGTCTCCAGGAACTTCTCAGCATCTGCTCTAAGTATGGGGTTGAGTTTGATATAAATTATAATGCCAGAGTGTCATAATGAGAACAAGACAAGAGACTAGAGACTAGAGACAGCTAGAGACACCGGCTCCAAAACAAAGCCTATTTTTGTGCTTTTAACAATACTCTTTTCTTATCCTACACAACCTAAGGGCTTTTATCTGCGTTTTTATCTGGACTGATTTGTTTTAACCACCGGATTCCAGGATTTTAGTGTTTTTAACTGCAAAGGACACTGACGTGAGTCAACAACCGCAGGCTAGCATAGCTAGGGCTACAGGTGAGCCTTAAGCTATGCCTTCACTTACCTCCTCATCCAGCTGTGAGAGCTGCACAGGCTTGAGCCAAAAAGTTGACAAACTGGAACAACAAATTTCCTTACTATTTAAAAGCCAAGAGGATGGTGATCAAGATATAATCCTGGGAAGGACTTACGCCGCTGCCACCAGCCTACAGTTAGCCGACACTGCTAACTACTCTACCACCAACGCCTCCCAATCACGCCGGCTGTCCTCACCGGTTCCAGGTGCCATCTCAGACAAACAGCACTGGTTTAAACAGGGAGCGCGACCCAAAGCTCCAAGCAGCTCCACTCCTGTAAAGTCAGACCCGTGGACTCTCGATGGGTCCCGCAGTGGCTCCAGGGTGCGGGATAGCCTGCGCTCTCCAAACACTGGAGCTACAGAACTGGAAAACAGATTCACTGTCCTGGCCTACGACGAACACTTTCCGCCTATGGGAGCAGGTTCTCCCGGACGAGGGGCACGACATCGCAGATCCAGCTGACCCGACCCGCCGCCAACAGCCCGCTCTCAGACCCACGGCTCGGCTGTTAGGTCTCGCCACGGGCGCCTGCATTTCACCCCGGCTCCTCAACCTCCCGGGCTGCGGGGCTTGGCCGGCAGATCACCACCACCTCTGGGTCTATTGCATGAGAGTTTCCGCTGCTGCACTCACCGCCACCTGTTGCTCCAGCCCCATCTGGAGGCTCCGAGGGTGCCTCACCACACTCGTCGGGACAGACCACTCGGCGTGGGTCTGGGGGCCCGCTACGACCCCGCCCAGCTACGTCCTCCCAACTCATGTCGAGCTCGAATGCTCGGCGTGAGTCGGGAGGTTCCGCTGCTGCACCCTCCACGCGCTCTTCAAGCCTGAACACTCGGGGTGCCGCGGGAGATGACCGCGCTCCTGCAGGTGGCCCCGTGACGCTGCAGAGTCGGACTCGCACCTCTAAAGATGGCCCAGTTACCATGCCCAAGCCAAGCCCGTCCGTTCTGGTACTAGGCTCGTCCATGGTTCGGCATGTGCGAGTAAAGAAAGGCTACACCTCCTGTCACCCAGGTGCTCTGGTAAAGGACATTACAGACTCCGGCCCCACCATCCTCCACCACCACCCATCAATATCAACAGTTGTAATTCACGTCGGAACCGATGACCTTAGATTACAGCAGTCAGAGACCCTCATGGGCGATTTCAGGACCCTCATCTCCACAATCCACAGTTTAGATAAACAATGCATAATTTCTGGACCATTCTCACCACCTTGTTTTGGAGACGTTAAATTCAGCCGTCTGAGACAATTACACATCAAACTAAAAACCTACTGTAGAGACAATAAAATCCCTTACGTAGACAATTTCCTTACATTCTTCAACAGACACGAAGTTTTTAAAAAGGACCGCCTTCACCCAAACCACTCCGGATCCCGCCTTCTATCCCACAACATCGAACTCACTCTACAGTCAGCATGACAATATAACCAACCACAACACATTACAGTAATCATCAGCAGAGAGCGGACAATCCATAAATCCCTCAATAAATCAACAGTTAACAAAAATAACCTAAAATATCTCCAGAAATCCGATCCACAACAAACTCCTAGTCCCCACTCATAATCAATATGGCTCTTTTTAATGTCTGCTCTCTGCTGAACAAATCTTTTATTATAAATGATGTGATTTTAGACCACAAACTTGATTGTTTGTTTTTAACAGAAACCTGGCTGGGTGCAGATGCACCAGTTGTTCTCACTGAGGCCTCTCTACCTGATTTTAACTTTTTCAATAAGGAGTGGTAAAAGGGGAGGTGGCACAGCCTCTATAACTACCTAACTAACACTCTGGCCACCAAACCTGTTTTATTTAACTATTTTACAAGCTTTGAATACCACTCCATTGTTTTTAGCAACCCCAATGTGTCACTGTGTATAGACGACCAAAGAAATGCAGTCCTTTTATCAATGAATTTTCAGACTTTTTATCAATTTTACACAATTCTTATAAGCATATAATTTTAGCCGGTGATTTTAATCTGCACATTGATGTCTTAGATTCTTTTTCAAATGATTTTTTAAACATTCTAAATTATATGGATTTTACTCAGCACGTCACACAGCCGACTCACAACAGAGGACACACTCTGGACCTGGTCATCACCCATGGCCTGTCCAGAATGTGTCCTCTGTTGTCGACTTGGCTGTCTCTGACCACTGCTGTGTGTTTTTTAATATCACCGGTTTTATTCAGCGAGAGACCTCTGTGAGAATAGTGAGGAGGCGCCATCTGACCACCGAAGTGGCTGCAAACTTTATTGAGGTTTTAGCAAAAAATCTAATTGTTTTACCTGCCCCCTGTGATTTTATCACGGACAATTTTAACAGTCGACTTCGATTTGGGGTGCACGGTGGCAGAGCGGCTACAGCTTCTGCCTCTTAATAAGGAGATCGTGGGTTCGAATCCCAGACCACCCCAACATCGTGGTTTCGAATTCCGAACACACGATCTCTCTGGGTGGAGTCTGCATGTCCTCCCCGTGTTACCGTGGGTTCTCTCCGGGTTCTCCGGCTCCTCCCACCGTCCAAAGACATGACTGTGTAGGTTAATTGAGAACTCTAAATTGCCCGTAGTGTATGAATGTGAGACTGAATGGTTGTCTGTCCTTGTCTGTCTCTCTGTGTCAGTCCTGCGACGAGTTGGCCACTGTCCAGGGTGTACCCCGCCTAAGGCCCAAAGTCACTGGGATAGGCTCCAGTCACCCGCGACCCCTAACGGGAATAAGCGGTAGAAAATGAATGAATGAATGGACTTCGATCAGCCCTTGATCTCATTGCCCCCCTTAAAACAAAAAAGACTGTGACTAAACCGACACCTCCATGGAGAAATGAGAAGCTCAAAAAATTTAAGCGAGAGTGCAGGGTTGCAGAGAGAAGATGGAGAAAAAACAGAACAACAATAAATCACCAACTCTTCAATAATCAACAAAGAATATATAACAATGCAATTAGAAATTCAAGAAACAACTATTTTGCCAAAATAATCACCAACAATAAAAATAATTCCAAAGTCCTTTTCTCAACCATAGATAATATTTTAAACCCTGATTTTAGCTCATCTCATTTTACTCCCACGGACTCTCTCCGTGAAGAGTTTGCAGACCACTTCATGGGGAAGATAGACACTATCAGATGTAACATTTTATCCAGTCGATCAACTGCTTTTAACACATCTGAGTGTCTGTCTTTACCGGAGGAAACACTGGACAGTTTTGTCCTGGTTAATGCTGAGATGCTTGATAAAGTTTTCTCCTCAGTGAGACCCACCACATGTCTTTTAGATCCAGTTCCTACAAGGTTTTTTAAGTCATTTTATGGATCTTTTAGGGAGGAGCTTTTAAACATGATGAATTGCTCTCTTCAGACAGGGGTCTTTCCCACTGCCTTTAAAGCGGCGGTGGTGAGGCCTCTGCTGAAGAAGAGCAATTTAGATTTTAATGATTTGAACTATAGGCCGGTATCTAACTTACCATTTTTAAGCAAAATTTTAGAAAAACTTGTTTTTACTCAACTTAATTATTTCTTAAACACACACAACATTTTTGAGAAATATCAGTCTGGTTTTAGGGTAAACCACAGAGACAGCCTTGACAAAGATTTTAAATGATTTTAGATTAAGTTATGATTCTAAACAGGTGACAGTGTTGGTTCTACTGGATCTAAGCGCTGCCTTTGACACAGTAGACCACACTATTCTTTTAAACAGACTCAAACACCTGGTGGGCCTCTCTGGTACTGCGCACAAATGGTTTACTTCTTATCTCACAGACAAAACATTTATGGTAAGACACTCCATGTCTCCTAATGACACCAGGCCAATGGATGCTCTTTTTAACTGCATTTTAGAATCAAATCCTGGATGGCAGAAAACTTTCTCCAGCTTAACCAGGACAAAACTGAGGTTTTAGTCATTGGTCCTGAGGCCCAGAGAGAGAAACTTTTATCCAAACTACAAGCACAGTCTTTAACGCCATCACCACAAGTAAAAAACCTGGGCGTTATCTTTGACTCTGAGCTAACTTTTATCCCGCACATCAAGAACGTCACAAAAATAGGTTTTTATCACTTAAAGAACAGCCAGAGTCCGCCCCATTCTCTCTCGGGCCAACACGGAGACCCTGATGCATGCTTTTATCTCCAGTCGTATAGACTACTGTAATGCCCTGCTCTCTGGTCTGCACAAAAAGAGTATTTCAGGTTTGCAGTTATTACAAAACTCAGCAGCACGTGTCCTGACTAAGACCAGGGGGCGGGACCACATTACACCGGTTTTAAAATCACTGCATTGGCTCCCTGTGTGTTTCAGGATCGACTTTAAGGTTCTTTTACTGGTTTATAAATGTCTTAATGGTCTTGGGCCTTCTTATCTTTCAGAACTGCTTTTACCATATGAACCCTCGCGGCCCCTGCGCTCCTCCTTGGGCCCCTGCGCTCCTCCGGCAGCCGGCTCCTAGTCATTCCCAAAGTCAGGACACACACTCACGGCGAGGCATCCTTCCAGCACTACAGCCCTCGTCTGTGGAAAGGCCTGAGGAGGAGCTCAGGGCCGCAGAGAACGTTCAGGTTTTTACGAGCAGGCTCAAGACCCATCTTTTTAGTCTAGCTTTTGATTAATATATAATTTGTGTATTTGTTATATTTATTTATTGTGTTTACTTATTTTATATGTATTTATTTAAGTTTTACTCTAGTTCTATTTATTAACTACCCATATTTATTTATTTATTCTTTTATTCATTTTAGGCTCTCTGTACTGGGAGCGGTGTTCGTCTGTGGCTACTGGGCCCTGGCTCATGGGCCCCTGGTGGAGGTTTGGTGTGTGCCTCTTCTCTCCTCGGGGCCCTGAGTCTGCATCCTGTGGCTGCAGACTCTCTGCTCCTGGTGCAGATGGCTCCGCTGATGGTGCTTCTTCAACTGGTGTATCTGCACTCAGCCTATTGTATCCTAGGGTATGTGTGTGTAAATACGTGCATATGCACATAGATGTGTGTGTGTGTGTGTGTGTGTGTGTGTGTGTGTGTGTGTGTGTGTGTGTGTGTGCGTGTGCGTGTGAGTGCGCGTGCGCGTGCGCGTGTCTGTGTGTGTGTGTGTGTGTGTGTGTGTGTGTGTGTGTGTGTGTGTGCGTGTGCGTGTGCGTGTGCGTGTGTGTGTGTGTGTGTGTGTGTGTGTGTGTGTGTGCGTGCAGGCGTCTGGCAAGGCGGCGTGTCTGTGTGTGTGTGTGTGTGTGTGTGTGTGTGTGCGTGTGCGTGCGCGTGTGCGTGTGCGTGCGCGTGCGCGTGCGTGTGCGTGTGCGTGTGTGTGTCTGTGTGTCTATGTTCAGGTGTGTATGTGACTGTGGGTGGGTTGCTTGGCTGGTGGGAGGCGGTTGGGTGGGAAATGGTCATGTGTGGGAATGTTTTTAATACACTGTAAAGCACTTTGTGTTACATGCTATGTATGAAAAGTGCTTTATAAATAAAGTTTGATTTGATAAATGTGTAAAGTTTCCTCCGTTTGTGCTGTGTGGGAATGTGCTGACAGTATCCCACAAGTACACATGTTTGGGACATTTTATCACTGATGTCAGACAATGTCACATGATCACAGGCAAACAGGCTGATGCGCAGGTTTGGTGCCTGTACAGTTGAAGAGAAAAAGACACATAGTTCTGTACTGCATTATATACAGCACATTTGTGGTCAATCTACAAACAAGCGAGTGTTCGGAAACGTAATGTGGCTTATTATGACTGTTTACAAATTTATTGAAAAGGCCAAGATGGGAAAGTGCAAGTCACCTGTTGTATCAGCAGAGATCAAGACTTTTTTGCGTTGCTTGATGTATAGATTCATCTAGTGACTCAATGACTGTAACAACATTATCAAGTGTCTGACAAATGTTAAACCCAGTGCCACACCGTACCAGTCTGATCTGTGGAGACACTGGTATAATTGTTTGCTCTAAATTTTGGTGCTTGGTGTGGGAGGGACGGGTTTTCTCACTCTTGTACTGTTTTAACTCTGGACTACGGGTCTGTAATAAAGCTGATGATGATGATGATGATGATGACATGTCAAAATTTTCAGTGTAACACACACCGTAAGCTGTGAAGGAGCTGACAAATCACTTCTCCTTGCTGCTTGCTTTGTGACGGCTCTTTCATGGGAATGCGCAAAGTGAGAATTAATGCGTGGGAAAAGAGAGGAGGAAAGGGGCCTATGTGTGTCTGTGAGGCTGTGAATGAGTGCAGACTGGGGCACCTCTGGACATGGTTGTGCTTGAGACACTCCCTCTGGCCCGTCTCTACGGCAATGTGCGCAGTGCTCCAGTCGGGGTGGCTCCGGATGCAGTCCACAATGAGTTGAGCGCTCTCAGCCTTGAGAGTCACAGTCTCATAGAAGGGCCGCAGCTTCAGAGAGTACTGAGAGAAGTAGGCCACAGCATCATCCTCACTGGAAACCTGGAACAACCTGAGGACACAAGGCAGATCAAGACATGGAACAGATGAAAACATCATGTTCAATCTTTAACAAAAAAAGCAGAAGATTCCATCTGAAGTAGGTTGACTTCACATGACGTCACATCATTCAAAAAACAAATGATGCAGTCCAGGCAACATCGTAACTAGGATTTAGGGCTGCAGTCAACTAAAGAAAGTCTTGGTCGATTAAAGACCGATTGGTCGACTACAAGGAGGTATGGCAAAAATATTTCTCTTTATTGCAGAAAAAGCAGTAAAGCAGTAAAACCAATTTTGTTTTGTTGTTTTTTATATTTTTGATTGTTGTTTTTTTTTTTTTTTGGTCAGTTTGCTCTCTCAACATATCGGCTTTCATGTGGAAACAACAAACTTGTCCAAACGGCTCTTAAAAATGTTATATTATTTAATTGAATCCACTTCATCCATAGATTTCTCTGGGACATGGTAACTTCAAAGGCTGTTTTCTTAAAATACATTTTTCTCCCACAGAGACATAAAGATCAGCCTTAAAGTAAAATTGTACAATCTTGGCCTCAACAAGATTGTGACTAAACAATGGATTTTTCGCTATCTAATTCTAAAACTGATTTATTGAAGTTTAAAGGTCCCATATTCTGCAAAATCGACTTTTCAGAGGTTTTAACCTTCCTACAGTGCTATTTGGGCCTCGCATGTTGTGCCCAAAGTGGTTTTTTGATTGATTCCCTCAGGCTTTCACTCGAGAACTGTCTTTTCCGTCCCCCTCGGCTGAGCAGACGGGGGCTCCTCACTACGATGACGCGGCTTCACCAGGATGACGCGCGCTCAAGCCACGCCTCCAGGAAGCGCGAAGCAGGCTCAGCACCGTAAACCCCTCTGGCGCTACCGTAACCGCGTCTGTTTAGCATCAGTTCGTTTTGAATGCTACTTCTTTTGTTCCAGCACTGCTACTGCTAACACAGTGGTTCGTTACTAGCCATGTCTTTCAGAAAATCTGTGTTCGGTTGTAAATACGTCTCTAGACTATTTTATTTGCCAATAGACGAAACAGTACGTGGAAAGTGGATGAACAGAACTATTAAATCTTCATTGTTCACTTCAAAATATTGTGTTTAATTTATTTTTGAACCAGTTCAACAACAAATAGTCCAACTGTGTAACATAATGGCTTACATACTGTAAGGTACGGTAAGAAAAGTATAAGCCATACCCACATACATCTGAGATATGATCTGTTTTCCCCCAGTTTGCAACTCTAATTCATGACACAATACACACATTTGCCTTTGGAATTTCTCGACAGCACACGTTCTCCGTTTCTGTGGCCACAGTCCTACAACTCCGGCTAGTGCACCTAAAAAGAATGAAAATAGCTAATGCTAATGCTACACAGTAATTACACGATGGATACGACAGATAGAAGAGTTAGCTTGTTATTTAATCAAACGGCAACGTCCGTCGTTGAGGCCCTGGAGCACGTCAAACCCCAGGTCAGATCCAGGACGTAGGACTCAGCACGACGCACCGTCAGGACGGATAAAATGTTTTGTATTTCAGTGTTCGTGTATCGCTGTTTACCGGAGCACACGGCACACGCCCACCATCTCTGCTCTCTGGTTGGGCGGGGGAGGCAGCCTGCTCTCTATTGGGGGGTAGGATCTCAGAGTGAGCCGTTTGCTTTTGCAAGGAGGGGGGCCAGTCCAAGAAATGGGTGTTTTTTGGAAACTGTTATGTTATGGATATTGCACAACGAGAAAATGTATCAATAAAGCCCTTAGGACAGACTGTGTAATGGGGAAAATAGCAGAACATGGGACCTTTAAGTTAAAAAAATGAGGCAAAATTTGAATTTTTAGGACAATTTTCAGTCAAATTTTGTTTACTCAAAAACTAAATAAGAAATCCAAAATCCCCGCTGTAAAGTTTTTTGTAACTAATATGTGTACAAAATGAACTACCGGTAATATATTTAAACCTGGTTTTGTCCATTCTACAGGTTTTTTATGTCCCAAATATGTGTATTTTTTGGCAGTTTTTACACATAAAATGCCTTATTTCTACATGAAAACATGACATGATGAAAAGCTTGTAATATATTTTTTGCTTACATTTATGTGAGAAAACTACAGAAGAAGACAACTTTAAATTTAAGATTTTTTCTTGTTCAACTGTAGTGTCTCACATCTCACACACCCGGCACCCTTTTAAACCTTTATGTGTGCACACCCTATCCCGCCAAGTCTGTTAGTCGGTGTCCTTCGTCTTTACTGTTGTACTGTCTCTTATATTGCAATAAAAAAAAATAAAAATAAATAAAAACTACAACTTGACTGATGTAAAACTGATCAATATTTACCACAGGGACTTATTATAGTAAAATAAAACAAAGTACAGTGATCCCTCGCTATATCGCGTTTCATCTTTCACGGCTTCGCTGCTTCACGGATTTTTTTTACAGTGCGGATATTTTTACAGTGCATCCACCGAACTTCAGCGCACGCACAAGAACGGGACCCTTTGACGAGTCGTTCATTGCAGTTCTCAAATATAATCGAAGGTGGCATATCCGTTTATAAAAATCTTCTTGCTCAGAAAAAGAAAGAGCGCCAACAACTAAAGAAAGACTCCTGCGCCTTCAGTAGAAACAGAGGCTACAGCGGAGCGGAGTCAGGACGAAGAGGCACAGACTGTGAAATACGCCAGTGACAATGTTTCCAACCTTGTATTACTATATTAAAATTATTGTTTTAAACAAATTTTGGGCTTTAAAACAGGTTTAGATTTTTGGTTTCATTCCATAGTTCAGTATTGCATTGTAAAATAATAAAAAATAAAGCTGTGACTACTTCACGGATTTCACTTTTCACGTGTTATTTTTAGAACGCAACTCCCGCGATAAACGAGGGATCACTGTAATCATTTCAAAAACATAGAACCTGTCACATGCCCTATAACTATTGTCTTATTAAAACGTGATCTGGTCGTGAACACAACCTCTTGATGCATAGCAGGCCACACAGACCTGAGTGCGAGTGTGGGCGTCTCGGGACACAGCAGGAGGCAGTCCCAGGATTGGCTGCTGCTGTTCTTGTACAGGACCAGACGCCCCTCCTGTCTGAGCTGGAGCCGTCCCGTCCCGCTGTAGTCTCCCAGGGGCACGTCCTTCACCCTGTACGGGTTAGTGAAGAGGGTGGACACCGAGGACACAGTGTCCAGCAGACGGCCCAGGAATTGCATTCTCTGGGAAAAGACACCACAAGATCAGACGCGTTAAGATCATGGACTAAATATATTTTTGAAGTCATTATAGCAAAAAATAAACGTGAGCCGGACTATTTATTTTGGTGTCATCATGTAATGCTCAGTGCTTCTATGGTTAATTCAGCTCTATTAAGGCAGTGCTAAATTGACCATTTAAAAGTTTGTAAAGAAAAACATTCTAAATTCAGAATGGAGGCTAAAGTGAAGTGCAATATAATGTGATTTGAGTGGGATTTAACCTCAGAACATCACAAAATATGAAACATTGAGATGATTTTGGCAAATGCTCTCAGACACATGTGAGTGACATCAGAGCTGCTTTAAACACATTTATTATTGTATTTAACTTTGTGTTTAAGGAAATTATGATAAACTGTTTTATGGGTTTTACTGGAAAAATACTGACAGAAATGTTGAGCCCACAATCATTTTTCATTTTATCTAGAGATATATAAGATACAATACCATAAATTTGATTCTTTTGAAGCAAAAATACAGTTTTAAGGGTAGATAATTGTATTTTGTCCATCAATTGTTATGAAAAAGCAAACTAGCTGACCTTTACCCTGGAAATTCAAATGTGTTTTTTTCCAACACTTAAAAACCAGTAGAATTTAGATCTGATGTGAGATAATAATTTAAATATTTACAGTCAACTTCATTTTGCCTCCAGTCGCTTCCATTCCAGAATTTTTATGACATCACATTTTAAAGGGTCTATTGAATTGTGACTATTACAAAATTACAAAAAAAAAAAACAACTGCAAACAGGGGTGCACGGTGGCAGAGCGGTTAGAGCTTCTGCCTCTCAATAAGGAGATCGTGGGTTTGAATCCCAGACCACCCCAACATCGTGGTTTCGAACCACCCCAACATCACACGATCTCTCTGGGTGGAGTCTGCATGTCCTCCCCGTGTTACCGTGGGTTCTCTCCGGGTTCTCTGGCTCCTCCCACCGTCCAAAGACATGACTGTGTAGGTTAATTGATAACTCTAAATTGTCCCTAGTGAATGAATGTGAGAGTGAATGGTTGTCTGTCAATGTCTCTGTCCTTGTCTGTGTCAGCCCTGCGACGAGTTGGCCACTGTCCAGGGTGTACCCCGCCTAAGGCCCAAAGTCACTGGGATAGGCTCCAGTCACCCGCGACCCCTAACGGGAATAAGCGGTAGAAAATGAATGAATGAATGAACAACTGCAAACAATTAGCTGAATTCTGTTAAATAATAAGGTTAGGGTACACTTTATTGTCCCCATAGGGTCAGAGATTTCTTTTTTTTTTCTTCGATTAGCAAGTAGTCAAACAATTGGGGAAAAAAAATTAAAATAAAAGCTTAAAAAAGAATTAGTGCTGGGTTCTAAAATTAAATCCCTCTGTGATGTCATCAAAAAGTGACGTGCTATTGTAAATACAGAGACAATTCACAGACAACTAACACAATTTTTGACTGTTTAAACTGTCATTCAGCAAAATAAAGTTATTACCAGGTAACTTTATTTGTCATAACTATTGAGTAATGTATATGGATTTTTCAATATCCATATACCGTACTTGTTTTCAAAATGATTGCTAGGTAACAGGTGTGTTACCTCAAACTATGTCATATTTGCTGCTCATGTCCAACTAGGAAGTAGCATCACGAAAACTGTCAAACTGGCGATAAATGGGCAAAATGTTTCGTAAAACTTCAAACATAATCATGTTCACTACATTTTAGTGAAACGTGTTGTCTAACCTGTCATATACATCCTTTAAAATGTGATGTCATCAAAATTCCGGATTGGAGGCAACTGGAAGCAAAATGAAGTTGACTGATGATTATCTCACATTAGATCTAAATTCTACAGTAAATGGTTTTAAGTGTTTGTGTTGAAAAAAAGCAACACATTTGAATTTCCAGGGTAGAAAGGTCAGTTAGTTTACTTTTCTATAACAAACGATGGACAAAATACAATTTTCTAGCCTTAAAATTATATTTTAGCTTCAGAAGAATCTAATTTATGGGATGGTATCTAATATATCTCTACATAGAATGACAAAATATTGTGGGCTCAACATTTCTGTGAGTATTTTTCCAGTAAAACCCATAAATCTGGATTGTTTCTTCATCAAAAATGCAAAGAATTTATCAAAATCTCCTAAAACATAACGTAAAATACAATAATAAATGAGTTCTGCATCAGCTCTGATGTCACTCACATGTGTCTGAGGGCTTTTCATTTTCCAAAATCATCTCAATTTTTCATATTTTGTGATGTTCTGAGGTTAAATCCCAGTTTCTCCAGTGAAATCACATTATGTTGCACTTCACTTTTGCCTCCATTCCGAATTTAGAATGTTTCTGTTTACAACCACTTTCAAGGACTTTAAATAATGCTGCTGTTTGTTTCGGTATGCGTTTTAGAGCCTGTATAGTCCAGCAATTACCATCATCAAAACACAACTATGTTCTATTCGACTCATCATGATTAGTTGACTAACTGCAACGACACTTTGCTTGTTAATTCATTTAAAGGTTTTCTATGTCACTTTTTGGTGTAGGGTCCATCACCTGCTTGAATCCATGAAGATGTATGGCTGCACAATATATGGATATCGCAATAAACAAAATATAACTCACTCTTTCATCTGATAGAAATGCTCTGATTTTAAAATGAAGACAATGAAAAGGGAAAATCATGAATAAAATCTAGCTTTTCAAACTAAATTAGCCTCGGTTTAGTATTTGTTGTTTTTTATTTTAATATAACAGACATTATTGCATCAAAAATAGAGCTGCAACAATTAGTAGAATAATCGTAACTATTCGACTATAAACAATAATGTCAGTCGTATTTTGATGATGGTCATCGTTCTCTGGACTAAACAGACTCTAAAACACAAACCTAAAGACTTTTAGAACAAAAACAGTGATATCATTAAAGAAAAATGGCAAAAAGAATAGACCATTTCTGATTTTCCTCAATTATACACTTTATTCATAAATATTCTCTATCTAGAAGCCTTCTTTCATGTATTTGGTTAAAAATGTTCTATGTCTCAATCTCTGACTAGTTGACTACTAAAATAATTGTTAGTTTCAGCCTTTGTCAAAAAGAGCATTTGATTATTGCAATACTATCAATATGGCAGATCTTTATAACTGTTTATATATCTTGCAAGAATTTCCGATATCGTGCAGCCTTTAGTTTAAAGTCCCTAGTTTGGATGGATGGATGGATGGATGGATATGGATGGATGGATGGATATGGATGGATGGATGGATGGATGGATAGTTGGATGGATGGATGGATGGATGGATGGATATGGATGGATGGATGGATATGGATGGATGGATGGATGGATGGATATGGATGGATGGATGGATGGATGGATGGATGGATGGATAGATGGATGGATGGATGGATGGATGGATGGATATGGATGGATGGATGGATGGATAGATGGATAGATGGATGGATGGATGGATGGATGGATATAGATGGATGGATGGATGGATATGGATGGATGGATGGATGGATGGATGGATGGATGGATGGATGGATGGATATGGATGGATGGATGGATGGATGGATGGATATAGATGGATGGATGGATGGATGGATGATATGGATGGATGGATGGATGGATGGATGGATGGATAGTTGGATGGATGGATGGATGGATGGATGGATGGATATAGATGGATGGATGGATGGATATGGATGGATGGATGGATGGATGGATGGATGGATGGATATGGATGGATGGATGGATGGATGGATAGTTGGATGGATGGATGGATGGATGGATGGATGGATATAGATGGATGGATGGATGGATATGGATGGATGGATGGATGGATAGTTGGATGGATGGATGGATGGATGGATGGATATGGATGGCATCAGCGCTATATGCAATATACAAGTTAGCGCTGAAAATAAGTAATGATGCAGATTTCCAGCAGCAGTTATTGTGGTAAGATGGCAGAAATGAGAACGAGTCTATTGATGATTTAAGGTCTAAAAACAGCAGAAGATTCTCTGATGAGTAAAGTATATGATCTGAAAATACGTCCCGGGTAGAAAGAGTTCACAGGAAGTGTGTTTGACTTCAAAACAGTGAATGCAAATGTTATTTCAGGTACGTTTTTGATGATGAACATTGTTAGAACGTGGTTTAAAGCTCCTTTCACCACTCTCCCTGGTGTAATGTCATCAGTTTGTTTACTTCCTGTAATTATCAACATATTTATTCAACTTTCTGCCAGATTGGCGTAAAACTATAATTTCACAGCTATATTTCCAAGATTATTATACTGAATAAAGTTAAAATTAAAAATCATACAAACCTGTCATACGCACTTTAATGTCACATTGGGGAACAATCAGGACAAAGAATAACAGAATAACGTTAGGGTTAGCTAAAGTGAGTTAGAAGATGGATAGAAGTGCATCTTTAAGAAACAGTAGCAAGCTGCGTTGCAGTATATTTCAGACCTTTGCTAAAACCTATATAAAGCTAACCTTAAAATATATGTCTTTGAGGGATGAAAACAACAAATTCCTCCATCTACTTTAACTATGTTTTAGTCAGTGTGTATGTTTAGCTAAATCTCTCATTTCTCAAGTGTGCGGTCACAGTGAGATGCTAATCTGCCCGTACAAGTCAACCTGAACTACTATCCCACAAGTAAACATTCATTCCCCATTTGCTGTCGGTCTCGTTTTAAAACAAACAAGAGTCAGAAGAATGCATCGGAATAAAGTAATCCAACTCTAAAATCGTGTGTAAAAGCTGTAAATGTGCCGTTACCTGCTGTGAGCGTAGAGTCTGACTTTTGACAGACGACGTGAACACAATGTGGTGGAAATGCTAGAGATGTCCGCATTTTCTGAATACTGTTGCTGTGACCATCGGGGCGGCCATCTTGTGATTGTTAAAGCAGGATCACAACGTTCTTTTTTTGTTTTTCTGTTTTTGTTTGTTTGTTTACTTATTTATTTTTACAAAATTGAAAATCACAGCAGTGTCTAACACTGTAACAAACATGGCTTAGTGTTGATGATATATTACAGTTATATTATTACAGTCAGTTGAGGAATACATTAAGGAGACTAGGCAAAACCCTTTTTGGTTTTTTGGTCAGTTTGCTCTCTCAGCATATCGACTTTCAAATGGAAACAACAAACGTCCTATCTGCTCCTAAAGATTTATTATGATTTCATTTAATCCACTTCATCCATAGATTTCTCTGGGGCATTGTAAATTCAAAGACTGTTTACTTAAAATGCATTTTTCTCCCCTAGGGACATAAGGATCACCACTTAAAGTAGCTCCTACACATCAAACTTTACAGTCTTGGATTCCTTTTTTTTAAGTTTGAAGTAGAAAATAAAAATAAAAATTGTATTTTTAGGACAATTTTCAGTCAGTTAGTTTACTCAAAAACTAAAAGAAATCCAAAATTCCAGCTGGTCTTTTTTGTTTTGTTTGTTACTAATGTATTTTCAAAATGAACACTGCCATTTAAACCTGGTTCTGTCCATTTTTTCAGATTTATATGTCCCAAATATGTGTAATTTACGTTGTTTTTACACACAAAATGTCTTAACTGTAAATGAAAACATTACATGATGAAAAACTTGTAATACATTTTTTTCTTACATTCATGTGAGTAAACTACAGGAGACGTAGTGTCAGACCTTAAATAAAGTCATAAAAAGCATAATTTGGTAAGGGGGAAGTTCATATTCAGCTTGAGTCCTCAGGGTCCAAGAGAAGTTCTTTGAGCTTTAGGTCCATTCACATATTTCAAGGATTTCATGTATTTTTCAAAAAAACAAAAAACTTGCCCTTTTGGCATTTTACACACTGCCATCTGTCTGAACCAGGCAGCTATGGCTACAATAGTACTTTCCAACCACCAAGGATGAAGTGAAAGAATAATGCTATGTGCAGAGTGTCCAGAAAAGAGCTATTTAAGTATGATGCATTATTATTATTATTATTATTATTATTATTATTATTATTGGTAGTAGTAGTATTAGTATTAGAATCTATTTACTTTTTAAAAATTATTATTATAATGTTTTGTTTAAAATTGTTCATCTCTATGACAATAGTCCTAATTTCTCATCATTCTGAAACCCATGAATAGGGCAATTAATGTTTAATATAGATAGGGGCAGCAAAAAATAATGTTGTTTAGCGAGTTATTGTGTCCAGTAATAATGTGTCCAATAAAGCCTATATTTTAAAACAGAACGGTTATTTATGCACAAGGATCACATTTGACATATATTTGTATTAGTTTAAACATAACTATTGCTTAAATTAGGCAACCCTTGGCCCTGTCCATATATAATACGATATAATCAGCAGTAGGACAATGTGCATGGGATTTTTCACAGTAGATAGCGGCTGCAACTGGATGTTGGTTGCTAGAAGTTACCATGGCGAGTTCTCTCTAGTGTTCTATTACATATTAAACCCGCTGCAACCAAACCTGAACCGACGGAGCGCAATCCCCCAATCCCGTTTAAGAATCACGTTCTAGGGGCGGGCATAACGCGGGTTTTGATAATCGACTCTAAAAGGTGTATTATAAAAGGTCTATAATACACTTTATATGTAATTATTATTCTCTCTATTCTCAATGTACAATAGAGATAATAGATTAATGAATATAGTCCTTGACAAATAAAGATGAAACTAAACTAAATAAGCTTTTTTTCCTAGCATTGAAATCAAGATTTTTTGAGTTGTAAAATGTGCGTTATGATTGATGAAACTAGAAATCACGTGGTGTTTATTGCAGTTATTATCGTCCCTCTATGTCCCACCACATTCGTATCGCTCTTTTTCTACTTCCGGGCTCCTGCACGATCCACACACACCACCTGATCCTCTCCACAGTGAAGGACGCGCCAGAGAAGCACTCGGTTACCAGGGCGACACCGACACGTGACCAGCGTGGGTTTGTGTGGCGCGTTGTCCTGTCCCGCACGCACAGCCGTAGTGTTGAGTAAGATGAATGTGCACACCCGGAGGTTGCGCTCTGAGAACCGCACTGAGACGACCGCACTCAGGGGCCCTTCTTCTTTCTGGCTCTGGTTCTCTTTGGCGTCCCGGTGTCATTTAATGATGAATATTCCATCATTGACGCTGCTGCTGCTGATGGTATTGATTAAACCAAATTATATTGAACATGCAGGTGTTTAGGCCTGTTTTTTTCTCAGGGGTGATTCTAGACTTGTTTCTGAATGCGCTGCACTTATCCCTCTTCTTACAGGTATGGTACAGGTACATAGTGCACTCACTTCTTCTAGTATTGTTTTGTTTATTGTCATTTAACTAAAATGCTTTTCATATAAATGTGGTTCAAATTCTTTTAAAATTTTAGCCCAGTTTAGCTTTTTTTTTTTTTTAGGTTTTTAGTTTTACTTCTTGAAATGAAAAATGAAAGGAAATTACCAAGAAACCATCCTGTACACTGTAAATTATGCATAACCTTTGGCTCCCTAGTTATGTCATCAATTTGTTTACTTCCTGTAATTTTCAAGATAGTTACAGCTCCTGATTGGTGTAAAACTATCATTTATATTTACAAGAGGTATTTAATACACTGAATAAAGTCAAAATTAGAAAATCGAAAAAACCTCATATGCACTTTAAGTCTATTCCTGCTTTGTAGTCTTTGAGCATGGCCTCTATGCTTTAGTCCCCCTCAGTACTTCCCTTTGTTTAAACTGTAGTTTAGTGTAGATTGGTTTGTGGTGTTGGTCTGGTATAGATTGGTTTGTGGACTGGTCTGGTTGAAACATTTTAAATGTTGGCAGTGCTGTTTTCATTTGTCTGTTAGTTCATTTTAGTCTCTTGGTCAGTTTGTAGCCTGTAGAAAAGTATCATAAACAAGAGCTATAGTCAGAGTAGGCTCAGGCTTAGGGTCAGAGGTCAGGGTCAGGTCAGGATCAGAGACAGACAGGTTCAGGAGTAGAAAAGAAATGCCTGTAGAACGAAGATTCTACAGGACGGGAGAAGAGCCTGTCCCACGGGTGCAAAAGGTAAGAACAAAAGAATAAAAGAATAAAAATAACTTTAGTTCAGTTGTAGTCTGTTATAAAGTATTTTATTCAATCTGGTGTTGGTCTGTGGTCTGTGGCGTTGGACTGGTCTGGTTTAGGTTGGTCTGGTGAAGGTTGGTCTGTGATGTTGGACTGGTCTGGTGAAGGTTGGTCTGTGATGTTGGACTGGTCTGGTGAAGGTTGGTCTGTGATGTTGGACTGGTCTGGTGAAGGTTGGTCTGTGGCGTTGGACTGGTCTGGTTTAGGTTGGTCTGGTGTAGTTTGGTTTGTGGTGTGAGGCTGGTTCTGGTGTAGGTTGGTCTGTGATGTTGGACTGGTCTGGTGAAGGTTGGTCTGTGGTGTTGTTCTGGTCTGGGGTAGGTTGGTCTGTGATGTTGGACTGGTCTGGTGAAGGTTGGTCTGTGGCGTTGGACTGGTCTGGTTTAGGTTGGTCTGGTGTAGTTTGGTTTGTGGTGTGAGGCTGGTTCTGGTGTAGGTTGGTCTGTGATGTTGGACTGGTCTGGTGAAGGTTGGTCTGTGGTGTTGTTCTGGTCTGGTGAAGGTTGGTCTGTGATGTTGGACTGGTCTGGTGTAGGTTGGTCTGTGATGTTGTTCTGGTTTGGTTTAGGTTGGTCTGTGATGTTGGACTGGTCTGGTGAAGGTTGGTCTGTGGTGTTGTTCTGGTCTGGGGTAGGTTGGTCTGTGATGTTGGACTGGTCTGGTGAAGGTTGGTCTGTGGCGTTGGACTGGTCTGGTTTAGGTTGGTCTGGTGTAGTTTGGTTTGTGGTGTGAGGCTGGTTCTGGTGTAGGTTGGTCTGTG